>JACEEZ010025665.1:14143-144143 GCA_016584305.1 Chionoecetes opilio | reverse complement strand
GATAAATATACCGGACGTCGTAACTACATGAATATTCAAAATGTTACTTGCACTACTGATGAAGGAAGTGAAGTGAATTTTAACTATTATGGCAGGAGTCATTGTTTCCCAGTGGATTGTGCCTATGTATATATTTGTCTGTTTTGTGTTGATTTCCTGTTAAAAGTTAGTTAGGTAGTTAGTTAAAGAGTTAATTGTTAATCTCGCGACACAACATGCACGCCGTGGGTAGCCGGTCTGTATCAATAAATTATCAACATTATGAGATGCGAGAAGACGGTGAGAGAATTCCCGGTGTTCCTCCTTAAGCCCCGTCCACACTACCCAGGGCCGGATTATCCTATAGGCTAGTATAGGCTGCAGCCTAGGGCCCCTCAAGCTTGGGGGCCCCAAACCTGGGGTCCCTGCTAAAAGATTTCCATATATAATCTTTTTTGAAAAATGATATTTTGCATTGCTGAATAATTCATTTAACTTAAAATAAAATTACAAATAATTTGAGATAAAGGGCCCCTGTTTGAGGCCCTTTATTTGAGATAAAGGGCCTCTGTTTGAGGCCGCCCTTTGAGTTTATGAGATAAAGGGCCCTGTTGAGGCCTTTATTTGAGATAAGGGCCCTGTTTGAGGCCCTTTATTTGAGATAAAGGGCCCCTGTTTGAGGCCCTTTATTTGAGATAAAGGGCCCCTGTTTGAGGCCCTTTATTTGAGATAAAGGGCCCCTGTTTGAGGCCCTTTATTTGAGATAAAGGGCCCCTGTTTGAGGCCCTTTATTTGAGATAAAGGGTCTCTGTTTGAGGCCCTTTATTTGAGATAAAGGGCCTCTGTTTGAGGCCCTTTATTTGAGATAAAGGGCCCCTGCTTGAGGCCCTTTATTTGAGATAAAGGGCCCCTGTTTGAGGCCCTTTATTTGAGATAAAGGGCCTCTGTTTGAGGCCCTTTATTTGAGATAAAGGGCCCCTGTTTGAGGCCCTTTATTTGAGATAAAGGGCCCCTGTTTGAGGCCCTTTATTTGAGATAAAGGGCCCCTGTTTGAGGCCCTTTATTTGAGATAAAGGGCCCCTGTTTGAGGCCCTTTATTTGAGATAAAGGGCCCCTGTTTGAGGCCCTTTATTTGAGATAAAGGGCCCCTGTTTGAGGCCCTTTATTTGAGATAAAGGGCCCCTGTTAGAGGCCCTTTATTTGAGATAAAGGGCCTCAGTTTTAGGCCCTTTATTTGAGATAAAGGGCCTCTGTTTGAGGCCTTTATTTGAGACTAGCCGCAAAGCCGCCCTCCGGGCGGACTTTTTGGCTAGCTCCTGCGGAGGTCTATTGGTGGGCCTTCGGCCCACCAAACACAGACTCTCCAGATAGCCCCTTCTAACTTTCCTGAAATCATGGATGTAGAAATGTATGTATTAACGCCAACCCATTCACATCACCCCCAACCCATTCACTCACCCATTACCCATCACCCCCCACCCATTCACTCACCCATTACCCATCACCCCCCACCCATTCACTCACCCATTACCCATCACCACACACACCCATTCACTCACCATCCCATCACCCCACACCCATTACCCATCACCCCCACCCATTCACTCACCCATTACCCATCACCCTACATCAAGCTTCCTCAATTCCGCAACCCACTTTTTCACATCTCGCATGCTGCTAAAAAAAAAAAAAAAAAAGTGATCGACCCATCACCACACACCCATTACCCATCACCCCCCACCCATTCACTCACCCATTACCCATCACCCCCCACCCATTCACTCACCCATTACCCATCACCACACACCCATTCACTCACCCATTACCCATCACCCCCCACCCATTCACTCACCCATTACCCATCACCACACACCCATTCACTCACCCATTACCCATCACCCCCCCACCCATTCACTCAACCCCCACCCATCACTCACCCATTACCCATCACCACACACCCATTCACTCACCCATTACCCATCACCCCCACCCATTCACTCACCCATTACCACCCATCACCACACACCCCATTCACTCACCCATTACCCATCACCCCCCACCTATTCCCTCACCCATCACCCATTCACCCCCAACCCATCACCCCCACCCATTTCACTCACCATCACCCCACACCCATTACCCATCACCCCACCCATTCACTCACCATTACCCATCACCCTACATCAAGGCTTCCCCCCAATTCTCGCAACCCACTTTTGTTTTCACAATTCTCGCTAATGGCTGGTAAAAAAAAAAAAAAAAAAGTGATCGATCATCTCATAAGTGGGCTTATGACCTTCCCCTGGTTAACCTGATTCCAAAAATGTGCCATATGAGGTGTTTGCGCCACGGGGGCGGAACCTATACCAACACACACACACACACACACACACACACACACACCACACACACCACACACACACACACACACACACACACACACACACACACAGACAGACAGACAGACAGACACACTTTCGCTTATATTATTATAGATAGATAAAGGGCCCCTGTTTGGGACCCTAGCTGTAAATCATGGAGCCCCAGTCCATGTTTGTTTATCATCGTGCTAAACACAGTAAAACACTTATTTGTGAATGTAGCGTATATATTGTTTTTCAGCTCACTTATTTTGCTATATAATGTTAAAAAAAAATTAGGGTGCGGGCGAGTTAGAGGGTGGCTCCGTCTGAGGGGCCCCACAATTTAATTAGCCTAGGGGCCCCAAAAGTCATAATCCGGCCCTGACACTACCACTCACCACCGTCGGCGCTTCCCGTCGGTGCTTGCCGACGGGAAACGCCGTTGCCAGAGTTGTGTCCACACGAACGGTTTTGTTCGGCGATCAGTGCGCTTCCTGAATTCAAAGTGAGTCATGTTCTCTGCATATCTGCATATCTGCACTCTCACTCGAGATTATGAAATAACCACCGGAGGTTTAGAAAAACTGACCCAACTATCATCTTCATGGCACATTTCTGCATATCATAAGCAAGAAAAATATACGAAAACCTGTTTGTGTATTCTAAAAAATATAGCAAAAAGAAATGGTATTAACATTTTTCTCACTTTTTTGTCTTAAACTCGCTGCAATTTCCCGACCATTTCTCCCATTTAATTTTTTATCACATATTCGTAATCAGCTGACTTTCTTGGTTCTGATGGTATACGGTACATAGCAATACAAAAATATCTAGATGGTGAAAACTGCCGGGGCTTTAAGGCTTGCCGAGGTGGTGGTGGCTGCATGAGGCGGCGAGTGCTGGGCAAACATTATCAAATACCTAACACAGTCCCGTCCCCATCATCACGTTGTTCTATCCAAAGTAACTAAGATCAGTAACCAAAGTAACTATCTTAGCTACTCTGGTTCTATCTAAGCGTCAAAGGTTCACTGCAAAGCTTGGTAATAATAAGCTAATAACCAATAGTCCATAGTCCATGTAGCATAGCTCCTACTAAGCTACCTGTGTTCTACTGTTAAAGTCAGTTGCGAAATTACCTCTCTGGAGAGTCTGACACTGCGTCAGCCGGGCATCAGTTAATTGTCTTATCTCTGATTTTATTTTTTATTATTAACCCTTAGTACCCGTATTTTATCCTTTGTAAATTTGTACATTATCGATTTAAGGAAAAAAAGAAATTTATAGATTATGACCTGAGTGTCGTTGGGCAACTAGAAATGGTAATATCGAAAGGTACTTTCGTGAACTGTATTATAAGGCACAACCAACATCAATTTTTTATAGCAAATAGGAAGATTAATCAGGCGTATAGGGTAAACGTTTTTTTTTACATCACACTCACTCTATCCCCTACCTAGCTCCACCCTACTAAGCTCCTGGTACTACATCTCCTGTGGTCCCTCCTCCCTGGAAAGTATGAAAAAAAGGGTTTGTTAAAAGGACTTATGGGGGGGACCTGGTCTGCCCCACTGCCGGCAAGGCGCCGCACCAACCTTGAAACCTCCCATTTGTGTTTACATTCTATTAAAAGCATAATATGAAATCATATAAGACAAAAAAAAAAATAACCAAAAATAAGCAGCTTGGGGCGACAAATGCCGATGGAAGTTCAAACGAGGATCACTTCAACCCCACTTCTGAGCAGGGGGTGAGGCCTTCTATTTTCCTATCCTTTCCCAAATCTAGGTAGTTGTAGTGCAGTATTAGGCAAACGTTTGTAACCTACGTCTTTCCTCGTTCCTTCCTTTACTCCTTTCATCCTCCTCCTCCTCCTCCTCCTCCTCCGTCCACGTGTCCTCCACTCGGGCCGGCTCTAGTATCGCATCAGTTCACCGAAGGAGGAAAGAAAAACGTTTGGAAAGGAGGAAAATTTTACTCAACGATGTGTAAGTAAAAATACACTGGAGAGAGAGAGAGAGAGAGAGAGAGAGAGAGAGAGAGAGAGAGAGAGAGAGAGAGAGAGAGAGAGAGAGAGAGAGAGAGAGAGAGAGAGAGAACTTTCTTAGATATTCTGATGTCTTTCATGTGGTGATGATGGTGGATGGTCCAGGTTGAGAATGTTGTGGTGGTGGTGGTGTGGGACTTATTAGTCCGGCAGATAAACGCCAAATATTTGCTTGACCTCTTTTTGGAGTATAAAGGTTTTTTTAATGTTGATTATTGATGGTAAGGGCATATATATTCAGAAACTGCCGGATGACATCTTGTCATACTTGAGCAATTTGTGCTAGGAGGCGAAATCCAAGATGGTCGCCAAACTCGCCATCGAATCTGGGAAAATCTATTTTCCTCATATCTTCGTAACTATATGAGATAGAAACACGAATGAAAGGTCCTTTTATATGTTTTCAGGCATCAAGATTACAATGCTGCCATTATTATATCAATAAACAAAAAAAACAAGGTGGCCGCCATAAATGTGTTTTTCATTGCAGAAAATTGACTTTCTCAACAGCCATTGCTACATGGCATGTAAAAGCTGGTTCAAGTATTGTAGTATAATTGTTTACATATTCGCGATGTGCTGCTGACGTGTGAGGGGTGTTGGTGTGCTCGTGTGCGGGGATTTCCCCAGACGTGTTTGTGCGCTGCGCGGCGGCCGGCCGCGGGCGGGGTGAAGGCAGTGCGCTATTGAGCTTGGGAAGGTACGGAGGTGTGTGTGTGTGAGCTGTGTGTCAGTCAATACAGCAGCCGATTGTCTCAAGTATATAATCTTGTTAACTGATGTTTAGTACATATACATTTAGAAACTGACAGGCGACATCTTGTCACAATTGAGCAACTTTTGCTGGGAGCATAAATTCAAGATGACCGCCACCGATTCTGGGGATATATAATTCACCTCGTATCTTCGTTACTAGATGAGCTAGAAACGTGAATAAAAGGTAATTTTATGTTTTCAGGCATAAGGAATCCAATGACGCTAATTTTTTAGAATAAAACACAAAACAATCAAGATAGCCGCCATACAAATACATGTGTAGTTAAGTTTATAATGAAATATTTTGTTTCTCTCTAGGTATTTGCAATGGTACTTGTGCGGTGCGATGGTACTTCGTAAGTCATGGCCAGTGAGTGCTTCTTCAACTGGAGGTGTGCGTGTGATGACAAGCTAGAAAAACTGATCGAGTCTGGACTGAGAAGAATTGAAACCATCATCAAGTGCAGCAAAATATATCTCGACGGTAAACATCAAGTACTTGAGGACTCTGTGCAAGAGGATCGTGACTTTACTGTGAAATGCCATACGAGCTGTGTATGTACATATACATCCAACACTCAAGATACAAAGACATCTCAAAAGAACAACACAAAATGAAGGACCTTCTGTGATTCCCCCCAAGAAAACACGACTTTCATGTGCTTCAAGCTTTAGCTTTCAGGAACAATGTTTATTCTGTGGGGAGGAATGTACGTTGGATAAAGATACAAAGAATCCTGCTCGGTGGGTGCCAGCATACCTGTGTCGTGAAATTGCACGAAAAGGAGAGAAATCGCTGAAGCAGTATCTGCTAGAAGCATGTGATTACAGGGATGACGAGTGGGCCACCACTGTGAGAGTGCGCATACAGGGAGCCATCAGTGACTTACACGCAGCAGACGCACGATACCATGTCTCATGCATATGCAAGTTTACAGGACAGAGAGCACTTACATGTGCTGCAGGCTCGACATCAAACTCTGTAGAGGTGGATGATGCTCTGAACTGTTTGATTCGAGCACTCAAGGAAGACCCGAAGCGCATTTGGAACTCCGTGGAAATGTTCAATGCTTACAGTGGATATGGGGGCAGCAAACTCTCACGTGTGAGTCTGGTAAAACATGTCTCTGAGTGTTGTGGGGAGGACCTTCTGGTGCTAAGTTCTCCTGGCATAGCAAGTATCCTAATCTTCCGTAGTATAGCATCCACAGTACTGAAACTGGTTGATGAAGAGGACGATGATCTGCATGTCGCTTTGACACAAGTCACCAAGAAAATCACGAAGGAAGTTAAGGAGATTCCAAAGGATAAACTTCACTACGAAACCAAAATGAACCGTTATATAGCCGCAGAATCCGTAAGCGAAACCATGCTTGGTCTACTATCTAAGTTGTCTCCTAAATTAGACAAGACTCTGCCTGCCATTCTCATTGGCTCAATCATCACAACTGCACTGCATAATCACCCAACCAGTCTTCAGATTGATCTTGGAGTAGTGATTCGGGACTCTAAGAAACTCATAAATCTCATGCACGCCTTTGGCGTAACATGCTCTTATGACGAAATATTGCGTTTCAAGAAATCAGCTGCATTGTCAGCCGCAGAAGAAATTGATTTGTCAGGCATATCAGATGCAGATGATGGACTGATCCAAGTAGTAGCCGACAATTTTGATGCAGACATATCGTCTCAAAATTGCAAACTGTCCACTCATTCTTTGGCAGTACTCTTCACACAAAAGGAGCAAGATGGCATGTTTTCTGACCAACAGGAAACTATCAAGCGCATCAAGAAATCTGAGATGTCAAAGTCAGTAGAGTTTAACTTGCAAATCGAAAGATTCAATGGATCAAAAAATCCTGCATTACCCCAGGAGGCCGCCAGAAAATATGTGCTTTCACTGAAGATGCATGCTCAGAAAGCATTGGCAAGACAAAGAGCTGACAAAACAGACACAGCCTTTCTGGAAGACATCATCATCAAAGATTGATGCCCCGAGTACAATGGGTACAACACAGCCAACAGTCGCCAAGAAGGCATCTCAACCCAACCAAAAACAAAAGCTGTGTATCTGCCACTGATCGATATGACTCCGTCCGATCCTGACACGATGATGACTGCCCTGGCACCGGCACAACATCTCACACAGCAGACAGGCCAAGAATTTGTTCTTTTCACATGCGACTTGCAACTGTACCGTGTGGCTCTTCACGTAATGTGGACCTACCCAGACCGATTCCCAAATGTCATCATGCGGCTCGGAGGAATTCTCTTATGAGTTTTGTCGGATCCGTTGGTACTTTGATGGCAGAAAGCGGACTTGCCGAAGTGATGAGTGCTGTGTTTGGAGGAGTGCCGAAGATGTTGTCTGGTAAGAAGTTTCCTCAAAACGTGAGGGCGCTACAACTCGTTGTGGAGGAAGTACTGAGGAGTATCATAGAGCAAACTCCAATTACAAGCAAGCATGATCTGATGAGCATATTGGAAGAACTTGCCAGCAGAAGTAAAACCACTAAGCTATGGGTTGACATACTCATAAAGCCAGTATTCATCATGATGATGTTTATCAGAGCAGAGAGGGAAGGAGACTGGCCACTTCACCTTGAAGCCTTTACCCTGATGATGCCCTACTTCTACGCGGCTGGCCATGTGCACTACGCACGATATGGCCTCTTCTATCTCAGATCGATGGAAGCTCTCCCCACCAAGGTCCTGGATCTGTTCATGAAAGGAGAGCGTGTGCTGAGACATATTCCTGGGATCTGGAGCGACATGTGTACATAGAGACTACTTTCATGAGGTACGGCCATGGGAAAGGAGGCATCATCGGCATCACTTTGAAGCTTGAAACACTCAAAACATGGGCCTTAAATCTTCACCTCTGCAGCAAATTGGAGTCCAACCTCAGCGAAATGGTCGATGGTGATGGAGGTAATGTGCAGATCATTCACGCAACGAAATTCATGACTGCTTGCTATTGACAGAACAACAGTGACACGATGTCAAATGCACGACTCAGTGCTTGGGCAGCAAAAACAGGCAAAGGGTATACATCAACACCAAAATTATGCTCTCTACCACCGACCTTCGAGGAAAACGTGAAACGTGCGCATCATCAAGCATCCATATGGCGCGCCGTGAAAGACGCGAATCCACAAGAACTGGACGTTGAAAAATATGGAGGGAAGAATGATGAAACCAACAGATCACTTGTACCTACAACAGTCCCGGATACAATCAGCCTTGCACCAGATGCTGTCTTGCGACTGATCAGGTGTGGATGCGAGAGTGACACACCTTGTCGTTCATCCAGATGTGGTTGCCGGAGTGCCAATTTGTCGTGCACAATGTTCTGTGCCTGTCACGATGGAATTTGCTGCAACACAAATGCTTTGTGACTTGTGACAGTGACTATCAGTCGAAAAATCCAAATCCATATCTTACGTTTAACAGAATACATAAATGTTTTCAGTGATTAAACCAACAAGTTGTGTCTCATGTGATTTAACCAGAAATTAACTCATGCGTCGTTGCAATAAATGCAAAATAATATACAAATAAGCGTTTATTTTAAGAATATACCACACAGACCTTGCCAATCCGTGCTAGTGCATGTCATTAATCAGATCTAGTAATGGCTGTTAAGAAAGTCAATGTTCTGCAATGAAAAACACATTTATGGCGGCCATCTTATTTTTTGTGTGTTTTATAGATATAATAATGGCAGCATTGTAATCTTGATGCCTGAAAACATATAAAAGGACCTTTCATTCGTGTTTCTATCTCATATAGTTACGAAGATATGAGAAAAATAGATTTTCCCAGATTCGATGGTGACCATCTTGGATTTCGCCTCCTAGCACAAACTGCTCAAGTATGACAAGATGTCATCCGGCAGTTTCTGAATATATATGCCCTTACCATCAATTTATACTTTATACTCCAAAAAGAGGTTCCATGGTACTTCTGCCGGACTATATGGTGTAGTAAGTGCCTTAGTTTAGGTGGTGATGGCGGTGTAGTCATGGTGTGGGATGTATGGCCCAGCTATAGGATGTGTGGTGGCCCCGGTGGGTAGTGGTGTGGTAAGTGGAGAGGTGGAGGCGTGGTGGAAAGACCTGATAGTGTTATGGTGGTGGTGGATGGCATGAAGGAAGGCATACACCCAGTGGCGTATCCAGAAAATTTAAAAGGGGGGGCCAAAATATATATATATATATATATATATATATATATATATATATATATATATATATATATATATATATATATATATATATATATATATATATCATAGACCACTGTAGATATAATGGTCTGTGAAATATATATTTATTTATTTATAATTAATATAATTTTATTTTATTATTTATTTTTTGCAAAGGGGGGGGCCATGGCCGCATGCCCCCCCCCCCCCCTCAGTACGCCACTGCATACACCACCACAACACATCCCCCCTCCCCCTCACCGTACCTGGCATATCATAACATAATGAAGGATAATGAACAATAATAACACCAACTCGTAGGATATGTCAGCGTGTGGTAACTGCGGATATATTTAACCTCTCTATTGCGCAGTCATGAAACGGCTTATGAGAACTGCTTTACTATTGCACCATGTTGTTCCACCGTCCTTTGTTTCCTATTGACTAATTATCATATGTGTATTAGCAGAAGAGTGTTTTTGTAAGAGTTATGGTGATTTTACGAACTTATGACTGCTGGTTGTGAGTTTCTTGGTTATGGCGTATATGATTCACACTTTTTGCTTCTCTCTCTCTCTCTCTCTCTCTCTCTCTCTCTCTCTCTCTCTCTCTCTCTCTCTCTCTCTCTCTCTCATGAAGGTGAAGAATAATGAGTCATCTTGTCATCTGTGTGTCATGTTGTTGTTGTTTGTTGTTGTTTTCCTGTATGCCTCCGGGTGAAAATATAATAATTATTATTATTATTATTATTAGCCAGGAGGACGTAGCTCACCAGTATTTTTCTGAGTGTATTAATTACGTCCAGTTGGTAACCTTACAAATACCGAAGGATAAGCCTAAAGAAATTGATTATCCTGGCTGTAGTACAAGTTTTAAGATAGGAACGAAAAGAAATAAAAGGAAAATGAATACAAGGAAAAATTTGTACGTCCATGGCGGTGGGAAGTGTGTGTGTGTGTGTGTGTGGATCCATGAGTCATAAACAAAGACGTGCACGGGTGGAACTTATAAATAGATGTTTCGACTTCTGCGAATTTATCTGATGTTAAGCAGAAACGTGTGTGAACGTGTGTGTGTGTGGGAGGGCAGGGTTCGAGAGAAGGTTGTTGCTGAGGTGAGGGAATGGTTGCTGGGGTGTTTCTCATCGATAATAATAATAATAATGATTTTATTATCGCCCGGAGGCATACAGACAAAAAAAAAGCAACAATAACAAGACAAGAGTTAACTTAAGTACTAGAGCAACACAAAAAATACATAATATAGGCACATTAGGGGACATAGTATCAAAGTGCATATAATACATAGGGTATACATACATGGACACCTGTGCTACCCCACATTCTGCACAAACAGCAGACCCAGCCACCGCTGTTGTATATATATATATATATAGGTCCACCCACATACATAGGACGAGCTCTGCCTGACGTAGGTGATGATGGAGTTCGCAGAGAGCTCCACCCTACTCCTTAAGCTGAACACGGAGTGTCGACGGATCACATCCAGATTGATAACCTTCCCTTTATGTTCTTATGGTCTTATGTTTTGCAGCCGCCTTCCTGCAGCAAACGTTTCTGCAGACTGTTGACGACAAAAGCGACGCGCGTACCCGCCCCTCCCAAACCACCGACCAATGGCAGATCCAACATCTATTCAAGAACTCGAAGATCATGTTCATCCTAGACATGGTTTTACCAAGGCCAAGCATAAACAGTCTTTACCTATAGTGTATCTCAAGGGGGTGAATTGTTTACAAGTATGTCTCTAAGGTCTCCATCTCCGAATGATAAACTGAGATTCTATTCAATGCCTCCTCCTCCTCCTCCTCTCCCTCTTCCCCCTTCTCTTCTCTTATTATTTATATTATTCTTTATTATTATTATTATTATTATTATTATTTTATTTTTATTTTTATTATTATTATTATTATTAATTATGGTTATTATCATTATTACTATTATTACTATTGCTTATTGGTATTATTATTACTATTATTATTATTATTATTTCTATATCATCAGTTACCATTATTACTAATATTATTGCTTATATTATTCATTATTTTTCATATTATTTTCCACGAGATTCATTGTTTGTTAAACAAGTAATCCATGGTGGTGGATGGGCCACAACATGCGTCACCTTACATTAATTATAATTGTAGGTCCGTAATAGAGCCTTGGCTCAATGGACCTTGGCTACATTATTATTATTATTGTTATGTATTTATGTTATGTACAAAGTGGCCAATAAATGTATCAATCAATCAATCAATCAATCTTCTCCCTCTTCCTCTTCTCTTCTTCCTCTTCCTCCTCCTCCTCTCCCTCTTCCCCCTTCTCCTCTCCCTCTTCCCCCTTCTCTTCTTCCTCTTCCCCCTCCTCCTCTCCCTCTTCCCCCTTCTCTTCTTCCTCTTCCCCCTCCTCCTCTCCCTCTTCCCCCTTCTCTTAAGAACATAATAAAATAAGGAAGCTACAAGAGGCCGTGAGACCTACACGAGGTAGTTCCTGTTACTTAACACTAGACAAGGAGAGTTAAAATAGCACCATGTTTACACTATCAAGGCTACAACTCAATTTCCACTGTTTGCATTATCTGCATTGCACATCCCCAAGGAGAGAAGGGAAGAAAGGGGAGCATACACTTTGTACCAAGTATGTACTCTTCTTTCTCTTCCTCCTCCTCTCCCTCTTCCCCCTTCTCTTCTCCTTCCTTCTCTTCTCCCTCCTCCTCCTCCTCTAATTCATCAACTCAAGCTCGCCCATTGAAAAAGCGCAAACGTTTCGGTAAACATAATAGTAAACATGACCGTTATTGTGTGTGTTTGTGTGTGTGTGCATTAAAATCTAGTTATTCATGTCGTTACTTGTATGACCACACCCCCTGTATCGTGTTTAGTCAATCAGCTCCCATTAACATACGCAACGTATCAAGTAGAACCTAGTACTGAACCTGTTTGATGGTTTGCAACTGGAGAAGGACCTGAGACGACACCGTCCTTTAATCCTGTGTAACATCATCGCAAACTACAAGGGTACATACAGTACCACACTAGCACAGGATGCCGAACAGACGATAGACATACAGCGTACATCATACCAACTAAGACAGACAGCCACCCATCATACAGATAGACAGACAGCCGCCACCCATCCATACAGACGATAGACAGACAGCCACCCATCCATACAGACATATAGACAGACAGCCACCCATCCATACAGATAGACAGACAGCCGCCACCCATCCATACAGAGATAGACAGACAGCCACCCATCCATACAGACAGATAGACAGACAGCCACCCATCCATACAGACAGATAGACAGACAGCCACCCATCCATACAGATAGACAGACAGCCGCCCATCCATCAGACATATAGACAGACAGCCACCCACCATACAGACAGACAGACAGACAGACAGACAGACAGCCACCCATCCATACAGACAGATAGACAGACAGCCACCCATCCATATAGACACATAGACAGACAGCCACCCATCCATACAGACAGATAGACAGACAGTCACCCATTCATACAGACAGACAGACAGACAGACAGATGAAGAGAGAAGGGAAGAAAGGGGAGCATACACTTTGTACCAAGATGCGATTGAACACTACAGTCACGGTGAGAATACCTTGACATGCCTGCCTTCATGACTCAGTTGGTGCCCATGGGTGACTGGTTTTGACAGCTGATCACTTATTTCCCTTTGTGTGTGTGTGAGAGAGAGAAAGAGAGAGAGAGAGAGAGAGAGAGAGAGAGAGAGAGAGAGAGAGAGAGAGAGAGAGAGAGAGACTAGAGGAACAATCTACCTCTTTTCAGAAACAATAAAATGCGTTAGGAAGATAAGAATAGAAAGAACTTGCTTGCTAAGACGACAGACTGAACTGAATACATAGAGGTTTGAGATAAGGGAAGGATTAAGGAGAGAGAGAGAGGGGGGGGGGGGGGGTTCAGATGGTCGCGCTCTGCCTCAAGTGGCCGGAACGCGACGGTCTCCTTGCTTCACATGGGGCAAGAGGCGGCGTCAGGGTGCGCCAGGAGAGCTGCGCCACACAGGCAGGCCCAGGAGCCTCTGAATGCAGAAACATGATTAAAAACTTAGTAAATTATATATTGGGTACTGTAATAACAAAATCAAGAACTAGAACGGTCGCCGAAAATTGGAACTGCCGCCGATGTGAAAAATTGGAACAGTCGCCGATATCGGCGACTGATCCCAGGTACCGTCAACAGTCATCAGAGTTGTGCAGACATCAACAAATCGCACGAGGGTTTCACAGTGCCTGTTTGAGTCACCGTGACGTAACATGTCGATGCCACACGCGTGCCTGATGCCCTGTCACGCCACATGCCAGGGGGGATAACAGGCAGGTTTTCCCTCTACATAACAATGCCCTCACACCACCACCTGTTCTTCCTTCCTTCTGATGTTCACAGCAGCGCGTGTATCTCCTTTCTCTACTGTTTCTGCTGTCACCCAGTAATTCATAGACACGAGACACATTTCCTTCCACTAGAAAGTAGTTAATATTAAACGTATCGTTAACTTTCATCTAATATACTATAGGAGTAGCCGTGTGCTGTGTGTGTGTGTGTGTGTGTGTCTGTCTGTCTGTCTGTCTGTCTGTCTGTCTGTCTGTCTGTTTTGTGTAGCCGAAACTGTACATTCAATTTTGATGAGAGTAGGCTCAAAAAATCGCAAATAAATCGTAGATGGTAAGCGGCTTGGTCCCATGTCGATTGAATAATTTTGAAGGGGGGTTTTGGGCTAAAAAAAACAACCTTTTAGGAGTATAAGATTACAGGAAAAACTCTGCGGTAACGTTTTGCCGCATTCCACAAACTCAGTAGACTTATGGACGTTTGTGTGCGTGTGTGAGTGTGTGTGTTGGAATCACACGGAACACAAAGGGTTGGAATCACACGGTACGTGGTCTACCCCGAGGCACTTTGACCAGTGACCAACGACAGCAACAACACGATTGGAGTTTGCAATCACATGTTGTCTAACTCTAATAATTATATACTACTACTACAAACATCAATATATGGGTCCGAAGGGCCCACAAGCACTTGTCATTATCTATTACAGTATTAGCGCCACACAGTATTATACAGTATATTACACAGTATATTACAGTATTAGCGCCACAAATAGTCGTTTCTCCCTTGCCTTGCTTTTATTGTATTTTTTTTTTTTCGTATGATCATGTGAGTGTTTCCTTCCGATGATTAAATTCTCGTCCCGTTTAATGATTAATTATTGATCAATGGGCAGCCTGTTTGACACCCATGGCTCTGTGACGTGGGCTGGGAGCTTCACGGCCTTATCTGTGACGGCAGCGTGCTCATCACGTGACACTGTAACCTACACCCCGTGGTAATGATGATGATGATGATTGATAATAACGGATGATGAAGGAGACACGGGGTGAAAAGCGAGTACTTTATTCCTAACTAGCTTCCCCTTTACCGGGCTGCTTCAGAGGAATACACCTGAATTTATACCTGTCATTATGTCTACTTGATAATGATACTGATAATGGGTAAGGTAATAGTAATAAGAGGAAGAACAAGAACAGAACACCAATAAATAAATAATAATAAAATAATAATTTTAATATCACCCGGAGGCATACAGGCAAAAAAGCAACAACAACAAGACAAAGAGTTAACTAAATAAAGGTTTAGCGAGGCTTGAATTCAGGAAAACTGGTTGATATATGTTAATTGGCTGTTTATGCAATAGAAGTAATAATCGGCACATCATAATTTATCACGTTCCCGCAACACAGCATGGTGTAAACGTTTTGAAAGTGGTGGGTGGACGGTCGTGGCTGTTGAAAGGTAGAGGCGAGAGAGCTGCTGGGGTGTGGTGCAAGGGGAGGCAAGCGAGGGAGAGAGCAAGGAAACGAAGTAGTATTGAAACAGATGTTGCTTGTATATCTGTACATCATTACATGACTATTTATATCTGTGTTCAATATGTCGCAATAGGTCATCTATAAACAACCAGAAATAAAGGGCAGCACAATGTTATGTAAAGATGGCAACATGGTTTCCTTTAAAAAGTTGCCAAGTACCGCTGTAAACCATAACTCAAAACCATCAGTATTTCTCCTAATTATAGCAACGTGAAGTCCAAGCATAGCACGTATGACCTCAAATGGCAAGGCTGGGATATGTTTACGCTTAGAAATAACAGCTGTACATCAACTGCCAACGAAGAGAGCAAGGTCAGACAACATCAGGAAAAGAATGATTTAGTCTATTTTGCTCCTTATTACTAATCCACGACCTACAAGTAGTATTACCCATTCATGAGACACCACTGGTCATAAGGTCACGTGGAAAGGGCCACTGTGCTATACATACATCCTACTATAACGAATTAGGTTGGACGCAATGTGGTGCAATCGCTCCCCTCCCCTGTAACTGCTCGGTCCTCCCTCCCCACACCACTACCAGGCCGCTCCCCTGCTCCTCGCTCCCCTGCCCCCTACACCACCCCAGACCCTACACCCCAGACGCCAGAATCAACCCAACAGTCGACACGAGCACGTTATCACATTCTTCTCTACTCAAATACGACCAGTGGTGAAACAGTGAACATTTGAAACATTTGTTAGCTCTAGTGCCGCCTCAGTGTCTAGTTGAGACCAGTGAGACATACCAGAAAAACGTTTGTGAAATTGTCAGTTAGAACGAAACCTTGGCAACTGCAGGACGCTTGAAAAGGTGGCAGTGTAGTGCGTGTGCGTGTTGGTGTTTATATACCTGCCATATGTTCGAACGACACCAGTAGTCTTTATTTTTATTACCATTATTCTTAGCTAACCAAGATTTATTACTCCTAGTGAGAGAAGATGGTTGCCCAAGCTACGTATGCGGTAAGGACGCCTCATGGTTTTGTTTTGATTGAGATTAGCATTGCAGTGGGGGTGGGGGGGGGATGGTAGTAGGGGGGTGTAACGATTATTGTTAGGACATGTTTGAAAGTTCTATAACCTTCTATTTGCTAACCCCTTCTTCCCCTTAAAGGTATAATGTAGAAGAAAGAGTACGTGTGTGTGTGTGTCAGGTGAATGGCCCGCGTGCAATCCATTCGCCTTTACTAGTTCATCTTTTTGTTATTTCATTTAATTTAGTTTCCCCTGCAAGCCATGGCGTGTCAACTTACCCCTCTCCGTTCAACACATTTCAACTTATATTAAAAAGGCCTCTTCCATTTGCGGCATTTCAGGAACCAGTTCACGGAACCCAAGAACTCAGGCGTTCCATTTGCGCACGAAAACCTGGGTCCGATGCGACGCGCGTAGTGACGCTACAAAACTCTTGAACTTCCTGTACCCACATTGGGAGGTCGGTAGACAGTAGTTTTCAGTTCATAACAAACAATGGCCGCCTTGGGCCCTTTTTCATCTTATCGTGAAGGGTTTTCCGAATGCACGAGTCTGAGAGGATGTCAGACAAAGGGCACTGGTTAAGGAAAGCGGTCCCGCGATCTTAAACTTGATATGATCCCTTCACATCACAGCTGAGTTACCACTTACCCCCCCCCCCCTCTCTCTCTCTCTCTCTCCTCTCTCTCTCTCTCTCTCTCTCTCTCTCTTCTCTTCTCTCTCTCTCTCTCTCCTCTCTCTCTCTCTCTCTCTCTCTCTCTCTCTCTCTCTCTCTCTCTCTCTCCCTTCTCTCTCATCTCCTTCCTTTCCCCTCTCTCTCTCTCTCCCCCCTTCCTTTCCCCTCTCTCTCTCTCTCTCTCTCTCTCTCTCTCTCTCTCTCTCTCTCTCTCTCTCTCTCTCTCTCTCTCTCTCTCTCCTTCCTTTTCCTTCTCTCCTTTTCTCTCCTTTCTCTCCTTTCTCATCTCCTTCATTCCTTTCCCCTCTCTCTTTCTCTCCTTTCTCTCTCATCTCTCGCGGGACCGCTTTCCTCCACCAGTGCCCACCCACTGACTAGGCGCTATTAAACTATCGCTATTATACTGAATTCGGTACCGTAACACGTAATTTATGTCAAAGATGCCAGCAGTGGATGTTGCTGGTACATAATTTATTTCTGTTTATCATCAGAATCATCGTATAATGCGAGCACAGCCCTACACAAGACAGGAGAAAACGCCCCTTCCTCTTGCCTCGCCAGCTGAGTTTGTTTGTAAACAAAAAAACGGGGTTTTTGCGTTCCATTTGTGACACGCGAACCCAGAACCAGGAACCGAACCCAACCCTGAACTGAAAGAACTGGTTCCTGGAACTTGGGCACAAATGGAAGAGGCCTTTAGTTTACAGAACTCTAAGGATTTTATTTATTTAATATTTATCGTATTTCGATATTCATATTGGTCAGATATTTATTTTCACGAACGCGTTAATTTTTATATTCGCGTTTATTTTCCTACGTTGCTGTTACTCCATTGCTGTTTCTAATCCTTGTTATTGTTCTACTCCTAATGGTAAATTTGTGTTCTTTATAAACCTCTGTGTTGCGCTGTAGCCGTAAAGTGCGCAGGTCAGTCGCGTCAGTTTTAAAGGTGACGGGTAATAATAATAATAATTTTATGGATGTGCCGCAGTGAGTTACGTCTGCAATTTGACCCTCTATTGTCTATTAACTGTAGGCGGAAACAATGAATGGCGAGTTTACAGTATAGTAGCGAGAAGAAATTGATGATGATTCAGTTATGCTAAAAAAAATCTGTCATAGGTACAAGAAAATACCGGACCTTAGATTTCATTCCTTGTATTTTCACCCGAAGGCATATAGATTGATTTTGATTGGTAATGATTGATTTTATTTTCCTCACAGGCTGAGTAATATATAACACTATCACTGTAGTGCACACAATACACACAACAAGAAACTGTAGCTGGTCTCGGGGAAGCAAGAACGTGTCCCGGAAAATGTAAATACACTTTTTTTGTGCTAGTTTATTTATTCATATATTGATTTTTATTTCAATTAGTTTATGATAGTTTATATAGCAAACAGTATTATCATTAGGATTATTAATAACTCGTCATTTTATTATCGTTATTATTGTTATTTTTGTTATTTATTTTATTAATTAATTCGACCTATTGCGCCTGTACACTCTCAGAAATAAGGGGTATATTAAGGGTAGAATTGTTACATCGCACCATCTCTACCCTTTGTATACCCTATGTCCAGGCTGGAGGGTAGATGCTGCTGATTATACCCTTCATCTACCCTTTATCTACCCTTTTTAGACGAGAGGGATGAGAAAGGGTATATTTGGGGTTGGAAAAGGGTATATTTAGGGTTGCAAAAGGGTATATTTGTAAGGGTAGAAAAAGGGTAGCAGTATTTCATCACTACAAACACCCTTTTTCTACCCTTTTCCTACCCTTTTTTTCTAAGAGTGTAGTCTTTTCACGTGAGGGCTCTGATGGTTGGTGTAATTTATAGTGTTATGATTATTGTTATCATTATTAATATCATTTATTCATTGTTTTATTCTTGTTATTTGCAAATCATGAGACAGGGCTGTAGTCTCCTCGCTTGATAAGTTACCTTTCATGAACTGTACCTTTACCTCTGTACCTTTTGACCTTTACCCTTGTACCTTTTTTTACCTTTCTGTACCTGTCCGTCGCAGTGGTCTCTCATTTGTTGTATTATTACTTCCACCACTGCTACCACCCCCTCCCCCGCCAATGCTATCACCCCCACCACCACCACTGCTATTAGAGTGTAATTTCCACAGTTTTAGCACTTGTGATCAGTCGCTCCTCAAATATCTTTCATATTCACGTCATAGGTTTTAACATGATAAGATGAACGAATGTTTATTGTTTTATTGTTTTTGACCAGAAATCTTTGCATGATCACAAAAGAAGTTTCTGACCCTTTGAGTTCCAAGTGTGATGCCTTACTACAGTATAAGTAGAGGTCTAGTGGAAGTATGAGTGGAGGTATCAGTGGAGGTCTAGTGGAGATGCGGCGAGCGGACGCGTCGAGCATACCAGCCACTTCCTCAGGGTGTGGCCGGGGGAAGCGGATTATTTTTTCCCAAACAGGCTCGCAAACTTTCGGGTACGGTTAGGTTAGGTTAGGAAATGTTTAGACGAAGTGACTAGAAAGTAATTTTGTGTGGGAATAACTATGAGGGTATTTTCAAGAATATCTTGCAGTTAGTTTCGGAGCTACAGCCTTGCGTAGAGGGCCGCCAACCAGTGCAAACTCGTATGGGTTCGGCCGGGAGCATATTAGAGTCTGGAGTACCTATATTTGAACACGTCAGTTGGACGCGAGGTTAGTATCTTGTGATTATTATACTTTGTGTGGGAATTACAATGAGGGTATTATCGAGAAAATCCTATGGTTATTTTCGGAGCTACAGCCAAGCGTCTTCACCCGGAGAAGGCGATCCTTTCCAGACTTGGGTAATATGCGGCCCGGAAATACTCGTAGTGTTTGGTGCCTTTTAAATGCATGATAAGGTCTCAGACAGTGCTGTTCAGACCAAGAGCACACCATCTGCTGTATAATTCGTAGGACTGGCTTGTTCATCTTGCGTTATTTACGAAACTTTGTCTCAGAGTGCAATTCAAAACAGGAGGGAAAGAGGTAAGTACTACTGAGAGAAAAGAGAGAGATGAAGAGCACACCAAGAGCTTCACCGAGAGGCGTCCTTTCCACGACTTGATTATCATGCGCGGCGCGAGACTACGCGGGTGGTGCGCATTAAAATAATTATAATTACTGTGTTACGGTGTTTGCCTTTTCAGACCCTCAAGACGCAACTATTGTGATGATGGGTGGGGTGTGATGGGTGGTGATGGTTGGGGTGGTGATGTAATGGTGGGGGTGATGGGTAATTGGAGGTGTTATGGGTGAGAAAGATTTCATCCTACTGAGACACTTGCAAGTACCAACTACAAGAGTTATTGACTACAGTGTCCGCCACGTCAGCATGATTAGGCGGCTGAACGCTGACCGAATGCACAGGGACGCTGCAATTGTAACTTCACTGTCTCTACACTCTTGCCACCCTAGACGCAAGTGATGATTGGGGTGATAAGGTTGGGAGTGATGGGTAATGGGTGGGGGTGATGGGTAATGGAGGTGGGGGTAAATGAGTAATGGTAAGGTGGGGGTGATGGGTTGGGTGGGGTAATATGGGGTGTGATGGGGGGTAATGGGTAATGGGTAAATCTTAACTGGCACAACGATGGTAAGTGAGTGACTGGGTGATGGGTGAGTTAGGGAGATTATAGTCTCTTTTTTTTTCTTCTTTTTTACAATGCGAAAATTCCATTCTATCTTAAGGTCTCATGCTTAGAATGATGCCCATGTTTGCCTGATATTATGGTTAACTATGATAGAATACAACTGAAATTTAGAAGAAGCGTAGTATTCCCTTCTCCTGGCATCAAATATCAGTCAGGATTTTTCACGTCGTAAAAAATAACAACAGTATAGTGAGTGAGGAAATCGGTGACTGTGTTCTTTAATGCTGATTGCCACACATGTAGCCATTCCTCTGTTGTTGGTTTTGCCTTTTATATTACGTATGTTCTCTTGTTCTTATCCTAACCTAATTCTGGATGGGTGTGGGGTGATGGGTAATGGGTGAGTGAATGGGTGTGGTGTGATGGGTAATGGTTGAGTGAATGGGTCCGGGGTGATAGGTAATGGGTGGGGGTGATGGGTGAGTGAATGGGTGTGGGGTGATGGGTAATGGGTGAGTGAGTGGGTGGGGGAAGATGGGTAACGCGTGTGAGGTAATGGGTGAGTGAATGGGTGTGGGGTGATGGGTAATGGGTGAGTGGAGGAATTCCCTCCCTTCTGTGATTCCTTCTTTCTTTCCTCGTCAGTTTCTCCTCTGACTATCTTCCTTACTCCTTATTCCTCCTTTCCTTCCCTCTCTCTCACCTTCCATTATCACCCCATCATCACCAAAAGGAGATGAGATTCCCCCTCTTTCTGCACGGGCGACTGTCAGAGCCCCCCCGTCCGCTAGGATCGCTGCCGTCCATGAAATCAAAATGGCGCGCCATGTTAAATCACCCGAGTGACACCTCTCGGGGAAGCTCTCTGCACAAACATAAAATAATCTGGCAATATCTCACCAACGCTTACTATATAATTTTAGTTTGTATGAAAATCAAACAAGTGTCAGTTCATTGTTGATGGATGAATTTCGACAGAAGACAGACGCTTATTCTATATATTCAACGAACCTTCACCTATAGGCCTATACCATCACAGGTGTCACTATACAATTCCAGCCTGTGCCAACCAACGGGCGGAGGGCCAACCATCACGTCCCTCCAGACTGATACAATAAATCAGGGTTTATAGACTAGGCCTACAGAGTCTGTTGTCTGATAGTCTGTTGATCCTGCAATAAATAGCCTACTGGCGCTATAGGCTTCAACGTAAAAAATAAAATAAATAAATAAATAAAATAAACCTATATTGACTCACCAAAATTATCCGCGTTCATTATTAGCTTTGTTACTCATCGCACAAACTCGCGAGGGAGTGGCTTCTGTTACTCAAGGCCGGCGGTCACTCACTCAGTCAACAGTGCCGCAGTGAGTTACGTTTGAAATTTGACCTTCTTCTCTCTGAACATTAGCTGTTGGCAGAAACAATAAATGACGAGTTTAAGGTTTAATATCGAAAAGAAAATTATTTAGTAGTTAATGCTCAAAATCTGTCTTATAAGAAAATACTGTACCTTAGATTTTAACGAATTGAAGAAAATAAATGAAAAAAACAAAGGCAAAGTGGTTCTGATTCACCTCTTCAGAAACGTTTGTAGTAAAGAAAGTCAAAAGTCTATTTTGAGCAAGTTTTTTTTTTTTTTTTTTTTTTTTTTTTTTTTTTTTCCGTTCGTGGATCAGGCAGCGTCATGCACAGCAACAGAGGCGCTGAAGTTGGCAATCCACGTGATGGTGCGACGTTGTTTGCGTAGTGACTGTGGTGAGCCAAGATGGTGATAGTTACGAGGCACCACCACCACCACACACTCCATATCTGAGGACACACACACCAACAGGGTATAGTCTTGACGACTAACTTGGTGATTAGCTGAATACTCTTAGCTCTCTCTCTCTCTCTCTCTCTCTCTCTCTCTCTCTCTCTCTCTCTCTCTCTCTCTCTCTCTCTCTCTCTCTCTCTCTCTCTCTCTCTCTCTTTAACACTTTAACACTTTATTATGTTTGCCATTTTACAATATTTTTTAAGGATTATAACAGGATATGGGGTTGCAAACAGCCCTTCCTCTCTCTCTTCTCTCTCTCTCTCTCTCTCTCTCTCTCTCTCCTCTCTCTCTCTCTCTCTCTCTCTCTCTCTCTCTCTCTCTCTCTCTCTCTCTCTCTCTCTCTCTCTCTCCTCTCTCTCTCTTCTCTCTCTCTCTCTCTCTCTCTCTCTCTCTCTCTCTCTCTCTCTCTCTCTCTCTCTCTCTCTCTCTCTCTCTCTCTCTCTCTCTCTCTCTCTCTCTCTCTCTCTCTCTCTCTCTCTCTCTCTCTCTCCTCTCTCTCTCTCTCTCTCTCCTCTCTCTCTCTCTCTCTCTCTCTCTCTCTTCTCTCTCTCTCTCTCTCTCTCTCTCTCTCTCTCTCTCTCTCTCTCTCTCTCTCTCTCTCTCTCTCTCTCTCTCTCTCTCTCTCTCTCTCTCTCTCTCTCTGAGCGGATAGATGATAAGAAACACGGGCTGAAGGAGGATTACTATATTATCTCATGCGTCTCGATGGGAAGTCGTCATAGTTCTCTGAAGAAGACACCATTGAAATATCAGAGATAACTAATAAGTATTCCTGCCTCAGCCAGTGTCTTTCTACTACCTTTGTATGTTAAATTATAGGAAATGTGTGGACCAAGCCTTGTCCTTACTGACCGTGTTAATACATACCCAAGGAACGCACACTATTTCCTTCACCTCTGCAACCCTCTATTGTGTGCTCCAAACTTCCAAGTGGTGTATTTCACAAAGAATAACATATGGACCAATTTTAGTTGAGAAAACTGTTTGAAGAAATGAGAGAGAGAGAGAGAGAGATTCAGATTCAGATTCAATACTTTTATTCACAATTGAAGTACAGTTGTGAAAAAGACTGTTTCATAAGAACAGTCTTATCTCAGTATACATAGGATGAGCTGTTGATAAAGAAGGACATCGATATGAGGGACAATGTCGTTGAGTTATAATAATTAAACGCACAATATGGGCCAGAGGCGAATATTATTACAATCCGTGTTTACCCTAGAGGAATCACTTCAGGGCACAGAGTTCAGAAGAGAGAGAGAGATCACATGACGAGAAAGAGATTGTAGTTACCGTTGCTCTGACCTCAGCAAACGAATGCATGTTTTGCTGGATGCGCTCAGCAAGAAAATAAGACATTGTTTTACATGATAATAGTAATTGTTATTAGAATTACTATTTTTTTATATTGCTATCGAGGTAGCTTGGTTAATCATGCAAACATTTTTCTTTCCATTGGATCACAGAATTAACCTTCCCTTTGTTTCTTTCCTCTCCTTCTATATTGTTTAAATCTTTCTGTTAAGTATTACCATATTATTCCTAGTACTTGATATTATTCAGTTGTTAATTCTATCTTTGCTTTCGTGTGTGAGTATCTTCCTTTTCTGTCATTCATTTATTCATATAGGAACACTTACGTACAGTATAGGTTAGGTTAGGGTTAGGTCAGAGTACCAACAGACAGTTCTTAGTTGGGTTAGGTTAGGTCAGAGTACCAATAGACAGTTCTTAGTTATTATAGTTCTTAGTTACTTTGGGTTAGGTTAGGTCAGAGTACCAACAGACAGTTCTTAGTTATTATATATAGTTCTTAGTTACTTTGGGTTAGGTTAGGTCAGAGTACCAATAGACAGTTCTTAGTTATTATATATAGTTCTTAGTTACTTTGGGTTAGGTTAGGTCAGGTACCATAGACAGTTTAGTTACTTTGGTAGGTTAGGTCAGAGTACCAATAGACAGTTCTTAGTTACTTTGGGTTAGGTTAGGTCAGAGTACCAATAGACAGTTCTTAGTTATTATATATAGTTCTTAGTTACTTTGGGTTAGGTTAGGTCAGAGTACCAATAGACAGTTCTTAGTTATTATATATAGTTCTTAGTTACTTTGGGTTAGGTTAGGTCAGAGTACCAATAGACAGTTCTTAGTTACTTTGGGTTAGGTTAGGTCAGAGTACCAATAGACAGTTCTTAGTTATTATATATAGTTCTTAGTTACTTTGGGTTAGGTTAGGTTAGTACAACAGACGCGTTTCTCATGTTGTTTCCCAGTTAATCCTTTTTATCAGTTTACTTACATGCGCATTCATTTATCAGACTTTATCAGGAAGAGTCACGATTCCGGTGTTTTATCAAGTGGGCGAAGTGTATTGCGTCATACTGCGTGTGTAATGCGTCATCCTGCGCGTGTGTGTGTATTGCGTCATACTGCGCGTGTGTGTGTATTGCGTCATAAATGCGTCATCCTGCGCGTGTGTGTGTGTATTGCGTCATACTGCGCGTGTGTGTGTGTATTGGCGTCATACTGAGCACGTGTGTGTGCGTGCGTGGTGCGTCATGTTTGAGGAAAGTTGTGTACAGCTTACGACGTCATGCTTATTTACAAACTGGGAATGGATTTTACCTGATTTTCCGTGTTGATTAGACGATTCCTGGGTCTTTGTTCATATAGTGAGTTGGGACTTTAGTTGCGTGGTGTGGTGGCGCTGTTATTAACCCCTTGAGGCCCAGAACGTAATTTCCATGGTAATTTGGCTACCCTTAGACAATTTTTTGTTAATATAAGCAATATTTTATAGATATGACCTGTTTAGTATCCTTGTCGACAACTAATTTGGTATATTAAGTTACTTTTCGAAATGTTATGGCTCGACAACATACGATTTTTATAGCAATGGTGCCCGTCAGGGTGGCAAGGTTGGTAGAGACGTGAGCTCGCAATGTGCAGCGTCCCTGTGCATTCGGTCAGCGGTTCGAGTCCGCCTAGTTCGTGCTGACGTGGCGGCGCTTTGTATAGTCAATAACCTTGTAGTTGGTACTTGCAAAGTGTCTAGATAGGATGAAAATCTTATCTTATAGCAAAGGAAAGATCTAGGCGTGAAGGGGTTAAAGGTGATGTTATTATCTTTATTACTAGAAATGTTAGACCTTATGATTTTGCTCCTTGTTTTTTGTCCTTGTGAGGCCCCTTGTGCCCTCTGATTTTTTTTTTTTTTTTTTTTTTTTAAAGAGGGAAAAAAGTGTGTTTGTGTGTGTGAAGCGCTGAGGAGCATCACCAAGTTTTTCTGACTCCCCATGAAATATTCTAGGCGATGTAGCACGAGTCAGGATGTTTTGTCGTGTTGCAATACTGTGTTTCCGTGATGGTGCAACACAGCAGCCGGATCCATCCTATAGACGCTGTGTGGAAACATTGTTGAGATAGGAAAGGAAAGAAAGGGATGGGAAACTTGATGATAATAACATGAAAATAACCAAAAGTAATATTGAACTTTTTACCGTTGATTTTTTTTCCCATGGGGGGGGGGGGGGGGGGGACGATAGATGACGTTTGAGCGAGTTTTTTGGTATTATTTTGTGTTTTCTTAGGCCAGTGATAGATATTATTTTTGTTTTCTTAGGCCAGTGATAGATATTATTTTGTGTTTTCTTAGGCCAGTGATAGATATTATTTTGTGTTTTCTTAGACCAGTGATAGATATTATTTTGTGTTTTCTTAGGCCAGTGATAGATATTATTTTGTGTTTTTTTAGGCCAGTGATAGATATTATTTTGTGTTTTTTTAGGCCAGTGATAGGTATTATTTCGTGTGTTTTTAGTCCAGTGATAATAATAGCCCTATCCTAACCTTGTGTGTCTTCCTCAGGTGCTTCCTCACGTGCCTCTGCCGGGGACGCTTCCTACTGGAGGTGTCCGTCCTGGGAGTGGCGACGGCTCTACCCAGAAGCAGCCCTGCCGTGGCGCCTCAGGCAAGGTGTGTGTGCCTCCTGACAGGAATGGGTGCCTCCTGACAGGAATGGGATGTGAGCCACAGGAGAGGTAGATAGAATGTTACAAGCTTTCCTAAAGGACACAGGACTATGTACACAAAATGAGTTGTAGACCGTAAAGGCACTGCTCTTATAAACTCCATAGATGGATAACTTGCAATACAAACGGTCAAGTAGTTTCAATTCATATATAATGCTATCGTTGCCTCTGTGCACTGCTCAGTCTCCTTAGTCTTAGGCCTTGGTGTTATCACATAGTAATTTAAAATGAACATCTGACTGACGGTACTGTATAATTTTGTGGACACCAGTTTGCCATTGCCAGGTTTCTAGTACCAGTACCCGTTCTGATTGATCGATCCACAGGAGAGGAGAGACAGGTGTTCACTGACTGCATAGGACAAGGACTGAGAGACCTATACTGATAGTCCAATTACTTATCACTATATAAAATCCCTGTCAGAAGTTAAATACAGTTTCTTTATCACTTACAGTCCAATTTTTATCACTATATAAAATCCCTGTCAGAAGTTAAATACAGTGTCTTTATCCCTTGCACTGTTTTTAAGCTTTCGTTCATTTTTTTGTGTTCTGAGCTGTCAACCATAAACCCATAGCAAGTGAACTGTCTGCCAGAACACCAAAGCTGACAGAGACAGGATATTAGATCTCTGACAGGGACCTTACCTTGTTATGACAGCTGGATATATACAGAGTCACCCTTGAAATCAAAATAGGAAAGCACTAGATGTAAGCTGCTGAACTAATGTGAAGTGTGGTCTGTGAGGTCCTGTACAAGTGTGTGAAGGTTTGTTTGCATGTGCCCCTCTGACAGACTGGAAGGTTCATCAACATAGCAGTGACACCTGCGGGGAAGGACTTTCCCGGGAGACCCTTGACAGAGCATTGCAGCTGGAGGGAGAACCAAGAGCATTGCAGCGGGAGGGAGAACCAAGAGCATTGCAGCTGGAGGGAGAACCAAGAGCATTGCAGGGGGAGGGAGAACCAAGAGCATTGCAGGGGGAGGGAGAACCAAGAGCATTGCTACAAGAGTGACAACCCAAATAGCTGCTTCTTTATTAAGGTGAGAGTTGTGATTGTGATAAACTTTGTGGTGATGGTTGGGACTGTTCAAGGAGTGTTGGTGATGAATTGAATTGAATTAATGCTAAAAAGGGAAAATGTGCCAGACATCAGAGGTCATATGCATATGGCGAAGCATAATAAAGGGGAGGGGTTATAGAGAGAGTGAAACGGTGAGGGAGAGTGTTGGTGATGGATTACAGACTGTGGTGGTGGTGGTGGTGGTGATCAAGAGGGGAAAAAAAGTACTCTGACAATAGTAATACTTTATTGTATGTGATTGGTGAATGCTATGAAAATGTATGGTTTTTTTTTCATGTGATAGATTAAAGAATATGTGATAAGTCATTGAAAAGTCGTAAGGTGAATGATGAAAATTTGTGGAGGAGGATGAATATTTGATGTTCCATTGCTTCTCTTATCCTTATTCATTGTTACGTGAGTGATGTGGCCTCCTGCTCCTGTTGACATGTTATGAGCTGGAAGTGAGGTGTTACATTATTTTTAGTCCTAAGAGACCCTTGTGTTTCAGGAGGAAGATGATCTTGAAGAGCAGTCAGCCAGCCAAGACGTGGATGACCAGGATGGCAGGCTTATTGTGGACGAGATGAAGGAAGGACAAAAGGAGAAATATTGCTTGGAAGAGAGTGGACAGGATGAGGAGGAACGTTCATTCGTGCTGCATTCAGAGGACGAGAGCCAAGGCAGGAAGGGACACGGAGGTCCAGGGTTGCGGAAGAAGAGGCAGGAGAGGATGACTCACGGCAAACAGTGGATCCTCGATAACCTTCTCCTTGTGACCGCCACCGTCAGCGTGGTGTCCCTCGGTGACATCGAGGACGCCTACCGTGTGGCCTGCCAGGAGGACGGCCGAGAGCCACTCTCCAGTAATGTTCTTGCACGTCTCATTAATGAACACTTCCCACAGCTAGGTAAATATCGCCAAGGATCGCGTGGCAACCAGAAGATTCATTACCGCAACCTGCAGTGGAGGATCCCTCAAGATGACCTCATCAGCAGCTCAGCCAATCAGGATAATTTGCAGGATGCCCCGTCCTCTGCCTCAGAGAATGAGGCTGCAATAGGGGTGCCGAGTGGCAATGTAACTTTGCTGCATGACGAGGACAAGAAACCAGTGTTCAGTGTGAGCCACAGGAGCATTGTGCAACACCCATGCCCGGGAAAGAGTACCAATGAGGTGCTTCAAGCAGCTAAGGAAGCTGTAGCAAGGGCAGCCACACACCCTTCATTGGAGGGTGAGGACGGGGATGAACTAGGATGCGAGGATGCTGCCAAACGCCTGGCACAGGTGGTCAAGTGGCTAAAGTCAGAGGGCAAATGGGATGTGCTTCTGAAGATCTTTGCCCACAGTGCTTCATGCACCGGCACACCCTGCAGTCCCCTCTGCCTCATGTTCCGCAGAGTGCGTCGCCACGTGGTGAGCGCTCGCCATGCCTGCTATGTCCTGCGGCTCTACTCGGTGCTGCTCAAACTACACGTGGCCAGCTGCACCAACAATGAGTGTGGCATGACAGCCTGTCCAGCCCTGCGAGCCTCAAGGCAGATGAAGCGTGGCAGGGAGGACGAACTCCACGAAGAGGAGGACCAACACCTACAGCAACAAGAGCAACTTCAACACATGACCAAGAAACTCAATGTGCGGGACAGTCGTCCTCTCTCCTTGAAGATTAGGATTCCGTCACCGGCCTCCTCCCTGCCAGACTCCCTGCCCTCCACCCCCTCGCCCCCCATCAGCCCCTCGCATACCTTGCCGCCATCACCCAGGCGAATCACTCCACTGTGTCCCATGAGAGTGGCTGGCACGCCCTCTGAGTCGGGAGGTGCCTAGTAGCCACTGCCCATCATAAACCATTATTTCCTCAACACATTATTCTCTTTCGGCCTTTTTTTCTTCTATTGAGTTCTTTGTGGTATTCATTTTCTTACCTTCTGAAGGAGAATGTTATGAGGGCTGCAAGAAGAGATAGTCACGTGACATCTGGACCAACAAGGGACAGGCTGTGGCTGGTGGCAGCGGCTCCTTCAAGGGACAGAGTCAAGACCCGCTAAGAAGCATTGCAGCCACAGCCAAGACCTCCAAGGCTGCACTCATGACTCCAGGTCCCCGAGGAGTCCCGCAGCTACAAGGCAAGAGGCTGCAATCACTGACATACCAAGACCTCATAAGTAAGTCAGACTACCTTGTACTGTAGATAAAATGTTCATGGTTCTATTTCTTTCATAAATATGTGTATTAGAAATATGCTATGCTGTCAATGCTGATTCAATTACATCGTGTGTGACAAGTTGAGGATTAAGACAAGTTTTGCAGACTAATAAGTTAAAGAATATTTGTTGAAATATTATATTGCATCACGTAATCATGCTAATGTAATGATGCTAGGCAACGATTACTGCTAATTCAAGTTTCACCATCAGCAGTAGCGGAACAGGTGAATATTGTCACATTATTAGCATAGATACAATGAAAAGGGAAGACTAACCAATATTTCAAAAAAGTTAAGAAAGACAAGATGTTGGATGTATGGTAGATGGAGATGTTTCAGCCATGTTTTCAGTGGCTGGGGGACACCGCCACCTGTGTGCCAGTGTGAGGTGCAGAGTAACACATGAAGCAGCGTAGGCTGTGGAGACACTTCCCTCTGCACCTTGCACTGATCTCACAAGTGGCACCCCACTCTTTCTTTCTCTTATCTCTCTAATTTTGTTTCTTTTTTACTCTATTTATGTATGTGTCGTGCATACATAAGCATTACACTCAGATTTAGTGTTGTATGATATGCCATCTTATATTTCATTTGTTTCCTTTAGGGGATAATATTTTTCCCAATGTTTATTATTTCATAGGTGCCATTCTTCATACTTGGAAAGTAGAGTTTTGCCAGAACTGGCTAGAGGAGAAGACAGGAGGAGGAAGTGTGGATGTTTTATGATAGAATGAAACACTTGAGTCATTGAAATAAATATTTTGCATTGCTTTTCCTCCTCCTGCCTCTCTCCATCATGGGCAAGAAGGATAATGGATAACATTATCAGGTGTGTAATCATTTCTTTCCATTTTTTCCAATTTTTCATGGGTCAAAACTGATACTTTATTTTACTATCGACAACTCAAACTTCTATTAATTTATAGTTGTTTGCCAACATAATTTTCTTTCAGACACGATTATTGAACCTGTTTTTATGAATAAGGTTATTTCATTAATATTGATTATTCTTTATTAGCTTGATTACTCCATCAGCAAAAGATGGAAAATCAAAGTGACAGAAAACTTTGTTCTCTGGTCCTAAAGTGAAGCTTTTTCATATTGATTTAATTTGCCTCAGATAACCTGAGAGCAATGTGCACTGAGTATTTGATATTTGATATTTGACCGTGCGTGTCATGTCCAGTTATCAGCTCAGTGCTTGCCTCCCATCGCTCAGTGCTTGCCTCCCATCGCTCAGTGCTTGCCTTCCCTCCCCTCGCCCCGTGCTAAGATGAAATGCATCATGGGGGTTTTGCTAGGTCAATACATCAAGGTAAATAAAAACATGTTCCTTTATTTATGTGTTTCTCCCAATTCTTTGAGTACAGTATGTTGCATCTTGAAACCAAATATCTGATTATACCTCATATTCTTAAGAAATGTGACATGAATAGTTACTTTGCATTGCTGTTTTACTCACATGATTATACATGCGTGTTCTACACATGCAGACAGTGCTGCGCCATGCGGTACTTGCTAGACTATTCCTTCCATTTAAAATCAAATGCCCCTAAAAATAAGAAAATTAGAAAAGAGAGATAAAGGTAAAGGCTGCACACCGCCATGTGAGATAATACGAGGCCAATTCAACAGTCTTACTGCGTCTATAGTAAGTGAGGTATTGCCTTACAAACAGCTCATTTCAGTGACCGAGGCAATACAAATACCCACAAACACAGCCACAATGCTTGGTTGTGTACGTACAGTAAAACTGACTTCAAAGGGGAGAAAAGTGAGGAAACAGATTTATATACGATTGCTTTTGCATTCAGAATGTTATGATTCTTTGCAAGTATGTGGAAGAATAGAAAGTTACTGCAATAAAGGGAAAGTCAATGTTGACTAATTAATCATGCGAATTTATTTGAAAAGTAAAGAATCAAGTAGTAATGAATACACTTGAAAGGAACAGGGCAAGCCTTCGTATAGGGTGTAGCAGACAGGGTGACGCCAGTGTTGGTCTCCCCTCCAGTGTAGTGGGTGTAACATGTCATCATCTGTACTAACCAAGTATGAAGTACGTATATCACTACATGGAAACTTTGTGGGCTGTTGATCGCCTGTTTGAGTGTGATTATTGATGTGTTCATGAGTAACATTTGTTCTGCAAGGGAAGTCTTTTGAGACTCCCAATAATAATATTGCTTTATATTACCAGTTTCTTCAAGTTGACGATGATTACAGTAACTTTCAAACGTAGCTTTTGGGTTTTGTGTTGAGACTAGTAATACGTTATGGATTTGCTTTGATACGTTGTTTTATTCATACATTCGCCCTCTCCCCAACAAAATGGGTGGCATGAAACAAAATGCAAATTTTTGCTTTCTGTTTTTGAAAGGCAATGACAATATTAGGGGAAGGATCCCAATTCTCCACCCTCGTCCCTTCTACATAGTTGCTTATAGTCGGGCTTGCTACATAGCTAACCACCCAGGCTTTAAGATATATTTGATACAAGTGAAGATGTGTGCACATCTAGCTTACTTCACTAGGGAGAATTACATTGTTTTTCCTGCTGTTGGAAATCTTCTTTGAAACTCGATCCTTTGAGCTGCTCAAAGATAGAATAAAAACCACGGTATGCAAAGGCTGCTATTATTGGGCCTTGTTTGAAATAGAAGAATATCAGAAACAAATGTTTCTTTTCAGACTAGTAGATGAAACGGGATCGAGGGTAAGAGAGCTTTTCTAACTGCAGGAGAAGCCAAGAAAAGTAGTTATATGTACTAACCTCACGCTTAGCTTGAGTCCACTTCATAATTAACGTACATTGTTGGAAGTAACGGAAAGTGTATGAATTTATTTGCTTCTATAGATGGAAGAAATCACTTTGAACATTCATCGTGCTTTGCAATGCAGAGGGTATTGAGTAGAGGACTTCCATTCATGACAGTGCCACATGAGCCCTGTATTTCAATGGCTAGCACAATATTTTGGCACAAACCTCCAGTCCTGTATGCATCATGTATAGTATTTCATGAGTGGTCTTGAAAATATTACATTGAATTCATCTCCGTATTAGTTTTCTGATATTCAATCTTGAGACATGATAGGATTCTCAGCAAGCAGCTGGTCAGTGCAATGTGAAACCTTAATGAAAACCCTACAGAAAGCTGCTGTCACTTCCCTTGTGTTTCATATCTGCCTGCCACTAGACGCTATTAACTATCTACAGTGTATTCTGATCTCAAATAATTGTAACACCAAACAGTTCTTGCATCTGCTTTATTTAGAAAAAAAACATTGTGACAGTTTTTCATTTGGTGCTATCATATAACATACCTAATAATATACAAGCATAAATACACAATTTTTCCTTGGTTATCAGAATCAATTCCCAAGGATTCCCTTTATAAGAGAGATATTGGCAAAGTGAAATTATTGTTCAAGTGAATCTGCCTTTTGTCACATGAATAAAGTATTGAACGAACACTCAGGAAGGACGTTTATGACTGGACTGGAGCGGCGAGGTGTGTTGCCTGCAGGGTCATATAGTACCATATATGACCCTGGTTGCCTGGGGTTAGATCCAACAGTGTATGTGTAGAGGACTCCCATTTGCCTTAGTGTAATAATAGTTACTTTGATAATCTGGCATGCAGCCACGCTAGCACTAACAGTGCTGCTGCTGTACCACTAAGTCTATAGTTACCCTTCACATAGTATTGCAGATTTCCATAAGCTTAGCTACATACACTACTGAAGATGAAGTAATCTTATTTAGTGTAGCGCTTTGAGTTTGCTTTCATCAATGGGGAAATAACCCTGATATAGTACTAACATTGCGTTGATATGGAAGACCATGTTCAGATCAGCGGTATGGTTTGTGTTTTCAACTTTTCACTTATTAATTTTGGTTTACAGTAAAACCCCAGTTATCCGGTATTCAACTATCCAGAAAGCTCAAGCAACCGGAATTTGTTTAAAGATAAAATCAATAAAGGAAATAATGTCCTACGGGTGCCACTTAGCTGGGGTTTTACTGTAGTAAGTATTTGCTTAATTTGATAGTTTGATAGGATATATTCAGAGCAATTCTTCGAGTGGCCTGTGGAGTAGGGACGGGACAGGACAAAAGTCAAATGCGCGAAGTCAAAAACTAAATAATTCAACAGAAAAATCTATGTATGTAACCAATTCTTGTATGAAGTTTCATAGGTTATTATTCATATTATTGTAATCATCTTTAATAATACTACTATTTTATTGTTATTATTATTATTATTATTTTTTTTTTTAATGAGGAAGGTTATGAGGGCAGACATATTAAGGGTCTTTGCATCCATTCTTCACTAGTCATTTTGATAATGAGTTGAGAGAGAAATAATTCTGAATCAATGTAAGAACGAGTCAAAATTGCAGTAAAAGAAATACCCTGTCAGTAAAAGAAATAACCCTGTCAGTCAAGGAAATACCCTGTCAGTAAAAGAAAAACCCCTGTCACTCCCTGGCCTGTACACCGCGCACCCTGCCCCACCCTACCCAGGCACCCTAGCAGTGTATCTTCAAGGAGCTCACTAATAAAATGAATGCTCGAAAAGTTTTGGAGTTATTCTTTGTGTGAATCTTTTCCTTTCACGTCTAATGGAAAGCAGCGAGGCTCTAGATGTTTGATGTTGATGATAATCATGAATAATAATAATCATGATAAATGTTGAGATAATAATAATAATAATTTTATTCTCACCCGAAGGCATACAAGAAAAAAACAGCAACATAATTTATAGACGAGAGACTTAAGGAAAGAAAGAAAAGGGAGAAAAACTTAATATGGATTGTTTTATCACACTACTTGGGATCAATAATTGTGTGTTTGTACTTTGCTATCAGAGAGCTTCACAGAAAGGTGTCACTCGGGCCGCGCCATTTTGGATTTTGAACAGGTGGCGCCGCTATGCGGATGGTGAAATCCGTCAAAAGTGTCACAATGCTTATATCATTAATGTGCACGGTGTTGTGCCTTTTCAATACCCCAAGACGCAAATATATGTAGTATTAAGTTAAATAATGAACTGAAGTGGTATTGATGGATGTATTTTTTTTTTATTACACCTTTTGTTCCTTTTATATTTCATACCAAAGCCCCGTCATTCCAATAAATTGTCTCCAATCTCAATACCCTCTCCCCCCCACACACATTTTGTTTTAGCTGAAGTCAAAATGGGTGGGTGGTGATGGGTAATGGGTGGGGGTGATGGGTAGTGGGGAAATGGGTGGGGGGTGATGGGTAATGGGTTGGGGTGAGGGAATAGGTGGGGGGTGATGGGGAATAGGTGGGGGGTGATGGGTAATGGGTGAGTGAATGGGTTGGGGGTGATTGATTGATTTAATGCCAAAAAGGTGAATGTGTCAGACAAGGGAAATGGGTGAGCGAATGGGTGTGGGGTTATGGGTAATGGGTGAGTGAATGGGTGGGGGGTGATGGGTAATGGGTGAGTGGAGGAATTCCCTCCCTTCTTTGATTCCTTATTTCTTTCCTCGTCAGTTCCTCTTCTGACTTCATCCCTCCAATTTCTTCCTTACTCCTTATTCCTCCTTTCCTTCTCTCATATCTCCTTCCTTCCCTCTCTCCCACCTTCCATTATCACCCCATCATCACCAAAAGGAGGAGCGATTCCCCCTCTACCTGCACGGGCGACTGTCACTGCGTGCACCAACCGCTAGGATCGCTGTCGTCCATGAAATCAAAATGGCGCGCAATGTTATATCGCCCAAGTGACACCTCTCGGTGAAGCTCTCTGGTGATATGGCGTGACTATTACTATTACTTTTATTATTTGAGCTACATTAACTTTTTTTTTTTTTTTTTTTTGTCAATGATGGTTTTTTTCAACTTATCTGTCCCTCAACTATTAAGTTCAGCCCTCAGGTTATTCTTAGTTTTAGTGGTCATAGTTTTCGCCTTGTGACTGAAGACAGAAAGTGTGGAGATGATACCCCAAGTTATTCTTATTTCGGTACCAATGAATCCCTGACTCTAGGCTCAACACTGAATCTCTGGGATAAGTATTATTTTGTTACGGCGTGATAGGCTGCTATTTTTTGTTACGGCGTGATAGGCTGCTATTGTTTGTTACGGCGTGATAGGCTGCTATTGTTTGTTACGGCGTGATAGGCTGTTATTGTTTGTTACGGCGTGATAGGCTGCTATTGTTTGTTACGGCGTGATAGGCTGTTATTGTTTGTTACGGCGTGATAGGCTGCTATTGTTTGTTACGGCGTGATAGGCTGCTATTGTTTGTTACGGCGTGATAGGCTGTTATTGTTTGTTACGGCAGCTTTTTAGTGTATTTTGTCATTCCTAAAACTAATGAAAGTGACCAAAGGAAGTAAGTAATCTTAGCAATTGTCTTAAGGTGATAATAGTTTATGGATATTACAGGAACTACCTCGCGGGCTCATGTATCTTCCTTACTTTCTTATGTTCTTATATTCTGCTTTGTATATCAGTGACTGTGTTCGAAGCAGGTAGCCACACAACGCTAGGTTTTCATCCCAGCCAGGGCTATGAACGTTCCATATGATGATGACCCAGCAAACATTGTCATGACGGGCCGGCATCAAATTAGTGCCGGCAAATCACAAACGGCATATTGGCATTGAATCGGCAAACCGTAATGAAGTTATCGGCCTGGCTGCGGACCGACAACTTGTGCGTACATGTTTGCACCCCGGGCCTGTGTCGGTTACGTTACGTTTCTGTGTCAGATCTGTGTCGGCAAACCGTAACCAAACTATTGCCACTACTGAGCCACAAACGGGCCGACATAGCATCTATATCGTGCCATAAGCGGGCCAACACAGCAACTGCATCGTGCCACAAGCAAGCCGATTTAGCATCCAAATAGTGCCATAAGCGGGCCTACACAGCAACTGAATCGTGCCACAAGCAGGCCGATTTAGCATCCAAATAGTGCCACAAGCAGGCCGATTTAGCATTTGAATAGTGCCACAAGCAGGCCGACTTAGCATTTGAATAGTGCCACAAGTGGGCCAATATAGCAGCTGAATCGCTTTACCGTTCCTAATGCCGGTGTAGCATGCCGACTAGTTACCCTGCCACGACTGCGCACGCACGACAGATGACATCACACAAGAAAACATTGATCACGCCTCCTGGACCAGAACATTATCGTCAGATTCGCTTATTTTACCTAAATGTCTACAAAACTTAACTCCAAACCTATCCAAAATTTAACCAAACCTAAATGAAACCTAAAGCAAACGTTAACTTAACCCAAATTTAACCATTTATTTTTATATGATAATAGCAAGGTATATTAGGTTACTTAAGTTTGATTAGGTTAAATTTAAGTTAAGTTAAGGCTTGGTTCAGATTTGATTTAGGTTTGGTTAGGTTTAAGATAGGTTTGGGTTAAGTTTTGTAGACTTATTTAGGTTAAATAAGCGAATCTGATGATAATGTTCTGGTCCTGGAGGCGTGGCCAATGTTTTCCTGTGAGACGTCATCTGCAGCGTGTGCGTAGTCGTGGCAGGGTAGCTATCCGGGCAGGGCAGCTAGTTGGCGCGCTACACCGCCCCACTTTTAAATGAATACAGGTTTGTGAATGGAATAACCTGTTGCCAGGATTGAATGGTTTCTCAACTCTTACAGTATGAGCTAAGGACCAATAGGCCTATAGTGCAACAAAGAATAAAAATTATCACTAATACTTCAAATTAAGCCATAATCATCAGTCTCGGCTGCAGTATATCAGTCTTGCCTGTGGTTGAGGCAGTCTGGCACTGGCAGTCAGCAATGCAATTCACAATGTGTGCCCTAATACACCATCAGGCCGATGCTACAAGTATAAATACTGTAAATGAAACAACAATAATTGTGTATATAAATATAATTTTCATAAGAATATAATCACTGTATTGTTACAAAAGTGGAAAAAAAGTCCAGATAAATGTGGGAAAATTTCTATTAATGAACAGACAAATAACGAAATAAACATAATACAGATGAATAAATAATAATTAAATAAATAAAAATTAATATAATCAATAATATTATATATATATATATATATAAATTTTACCCATAACGTATAGTTATAACAGGGAAGACTCTTATGGCTCTTATGGGAGCTGTTATCCTGCTCACGCACTATTCATGAACTATGTACTATATGTGACAAGTCATGAATATTGAGATGCTGCAAATCTAAATGATGAACGCCGAGAATAAAATTGGATAAGTATCATCGATCGTCTAACCTCATAAGACATTATGGGAAAATCTGACGTTAAACAGAAAGAAGAAGGAAAATTTAGCCTGAAAGTCTATCAATCTCTGTAAATTAGGTTAGGTTAGGTTAAGGAAAAAAGATTACCGAAATGCATCAGAAAATTATCAGGTTTACCTAAACCACTGAGAACTTATACAACCAGAGGTGTTAAGTCTCAACCCATAGCAAATCGGATAAATAATAGAATTCCCACCATCTGTCAGATGTGCAGGGGGCTGTCCTGTACAGCAGGCCACTGGTGTCCTCTTCTGTTTCATTAAAGATACCATGTGCCATGCTCCCATGTTGGTGCCTTCTTCACCACCTAAAAGGCTTTGATCACAAGTTGCTCTGAAAAAGAAAACTAAGATTAGATTTTCATGATCCGATGCACTGTCATAAGTTTACATAACTCTTTGCAGATTTCTTATATGTTCTATCGGCCAATAATCTTCACAAAAGAGATTGTTCAACCTGCAATCACTTCAATTACACCTTACAATACAATATAGACCACAATCAGTGGCGTACCGAGGATGGAGGCCATGCCCCCCCCCTTTTGCAAAGAAAAAAATATAGCCAATATATATATAGATAGCACCAATATATATATATATATATATATATATATATATATAGATATAGATATAGATATATAGATAGATAGATAGATAAACAAAATTACTTTTATTTAAAAAAAAAAAAAAAAGGTTTTTTTTATGATTTCTTATATTTTTTTTATTTTCTATATATTTTTTTTCTTCTTTTTTTTCTATATATATATATATATTTTTTTTTCTTTTTCTTTTTTTTATCTTTTATTTTTTATATAATATGATTTTTATACTTTTATATATATATTTTTTTCATACTATTTTTGTTTTTATTATTTCTTGATTTTATATATATAAATATATTTTTTCTTATCTTACTTTATTATAATTTGTTTATATATATTTTATTTATTGATATATTTTAGATTTTATATATTATATTTTTTTATTTTTTTATTAAATTTTTTTCTTCATATTTTTTTATTTTAAGATTTTTTATATTTTTGATTTTATAATATATATATATATATATATATATATTAATATATATTATATATATAATATATATATAATATATATAATATATATATATATATATATAAATTATATATAATATATATATATATATATATTAATAATATATATATATATATATATTGGCCCCCCTTTTCAATTTTCTGGGTACGCCACTGACCACAATACAAAGACCATATAATAGATAGACCACAATACAAAGAATGTTGGTGCAAATCATAATGGATGAAAAGTTGTCTAAACTATTTTATGATTACTTAAACTAGTTGCATTGTACAAATCCTGTGAAGTTGAGAGATAAATGTTATTTAGTAATCCTTATAGTATCCTAAACTTTTGTCATTTACGACATTTATTCTTTTTTCCTAACACCTATTTCTGCACTTTCGGGTGTCGCATAAACTAAAATTTACACTCTACCAAATCCATACGCGATGCATCTTTACCTAGAATTGAGATCAGGCACAGAGTGTGTAAAATAATACCCACTAACCTAACCTGGACATTGGTTGCGTAGCCTAACCTGAAGCAAGAGTAATGGGGAGATAACTGCAAAATGAGGCATTTCCGATTTTTTTTAAAAAGACCATCATTCTTAACACACCAGAATACATAGGAATAGAATTTTTTTAACCACATACTCAATTAATGGTTGAAAGTACCAAAATATCTTAAGAAATACTGCTAATGGTCAGATTTACAAGTTGAAGGCAGTTATAACTACGTGCCTTGTAATGTATCAAACTGCAGTAGAACCGAGGCAGGTGTTGCTTCTTTAAATGAAGATCACAGTTAAAAGTAGTGACAGCATTTCTAAAAATACACTTTTTAGACGTTTTGACGGAAAAAAACACTCTCCATTTGTAAAAGTATCAAATAATAACCTAATGAAACTATTAAACTAACTTAATCTGACCCTCAAACTAACCTAACTTAGCCTTGCCCTTAAACTAACCTAACTTAGCCTTGCTCTTAAACTAACCTAACTTAGCCTTGCCCTTAAACTAACCTAGCCTAAGAAACATTTTATGTTTGTTTGACAACATTTAATTGCTACTTTCACACTCGTTCTCATCACTTTAACACTTTAACACTTTATTATGTTTGCCATTTTACAATATTTTATGATGATTATAACAGGATATGGGGTTGCAAACAGCCCTTTACAAGCAAACGCTTTTTGGGCAAAGGTGTGGAGAGAGAGGGAAAACACACATCTATAGAAACAGTAGAAAGGTGAAAAAGACTTGAATCCAGACACAGTCATGTTCTAAATATTAGCCCAGTAGGGTCAGTACTGCTGTATCAAAGGCTACATCAGACACCCATTCATCACAATCACCAGTAAAACTTTAGTACAATATCCTCTACTGACCAAAATTCTCCTGACATAACTGGGGGGCTGCGCCCATTCAGACCCCCCCCCCCGCTAGTTAACTAACCTAGCCTGGGCATTGATTACTTATCCTATTATAACCTCGCTGGGATCGCTGGGAGGGGGGGGGGAGGATTTCGCCCCTCCAGACCCCCCATGTGTAATATCTCATTTCCGACGGGTTATAGGGATTAGAAATGCTGCAAATTGTCAGTTCTATAACTTGAGGACGGTTATAACTCGTGCCTTGTAATGCTTTAAACTGCATTACAGTAGAACCCAATCACCAAGTAAACATCTTCTCCACGTACAAGCCTTATTACTTAACTCCCTGAAGCGGTACAATTCTAGAGTCCTTTCCCGCCCTTATTAGCGGGTTTTCCTCCAGACCTTCACAGATCACTTGTGATACCTCTAACACGTAATTATAAAGTGGAGGAGAGCTGCCCCTTCACCCTCCCTCCCCCCTAAACGACCCCCTTGAACCCCTCAAAAATATACTATGGTAAATATTAATATTCTACCCTCACTATAACCTAACCTAACCTCAATATAACCTAGCCTAACCTCACTATAACCAAGCCTAACCTTACTAATAACCTCCTAGAGAGACCTCAAAAAATTAATTACTAACCTTACCTCAATATAACCTAACCTAGCCTGGTAAAATTCTAGTTCCCCGCAATTAAGTCTCGCTAGGAGGTTATTGGTAAGGTTTGGTAAAGTTATAGTGAGGTTAGGTTAGTACAATTATTTTGGGGGATCCAGAGGATGGAGTCATTTAGGGGGGGCAGGCAGTGGCGTCACCGTGGGGGGGCTAAGGGGGACTTAGCCCCCCCAAGTCAAGGAATCAGTCCCCCCTAAATTGCTGCTAGTAGCCTGCTACCCAAAAACAATAAACAGGATTATTTATCCAATTTTCCATGCCAGAGCAAAACCTTATTTTTCACACTTTTATAGAAAAATTGGTCTGATGTTTCATTTAAATGTTGAAATATGTTTGCTAACAAACCTTGAAATTACTAAGTATATTCTATTATAGAGATATTAAATAAAAAATATAAATTATCAAATATAGTTACTATGGTATGATGCCTGGTATAACTATTAATTTATGTGTCATGTAATTAAAGCTTAATTCCACTTTCTTCTCTTTTTTGGGCCTCAAAATTACCCTGGAACTCATTAATTTTCAAAATTACCCCCCGACCCCCCAGCTGGATAGCCCATCACCACCCCGGGGCTAAAGCCCCCCCAAATTTTTGTTCCTGGTGACGCCACTGGGGGCAGGGGGGTTGCAGGTGGCATCTTTCCCTACTTTATATTTACGTGTTAGAGGTATCTGAAATGATCTGTTAAGGTCTGGAGGAAAAAAAAAAACTAATAAGGGCGGGAAAGGACTCTAGTATTTATCGGAGGTAAAGGCAAAGTTCTGAGGCTTTTATAAGTCTTGTCTATATATTTGAGCATTTATCATCTCTTAAGTTGTCACCACCCTTTCCTACGTACCTTTATAAGTCTTTGTGGAGTAGATGAAGTCGATCCTCAGCCTGAGAGGCCTGTAAGAGCAGTAAATGTAGAGCTGCGGCCGCCCGGCCACTTCCACTGGTAATATTTTGAATATTGGCTTCGAGACAACGCCGTCACAACGGGCGCGAGTGGCCAACAGCTGGCTACGATTCAGCCACCTAATAATCAACAATTATCCTTAATCCGAGCTTTGAACCCTATTTAAGTCCTTCGGCCCGGCCATTCATGTCACATCCACTTAATATATTATCCTTGGGCCGAGTCAAGGAAGACTGTGTTGGGCCTGTACGAATTTATCAATAATTGGCCCGATATATAGTTCCCACTGCGGGGCCGACATCGGCTTCATCCGATTTGCCGAAACCAGTCGCCCTGCCGCCGGTGCCGATACGTACCCGGCACAAGCCGACACAGGCCCGCATAGCCCATGTTTGCTGGGGAATAGGGTCTCTTGATAAACATATATCTATAAACTCTATATCTATATCATATAAACTATATAAAGGTACTCTAATGATGACTGGTGTGAGGGTAGGGGAGGAGGGGGACTGCCATGCTAACGCGGCCTTGCATCTCTCCTCCCCGCCATTCATGTCCATTTTAGATCCTTTGACTCTGAAAAGATAACACTCGGCTGTGCGTCTCTTTAATTAGATTATATTTTCCTAACATGCAGTATATATTTGTTTGTCCGTTAGTATGTTTGTACCACACCCACCAATACGACGATGTCAGCAGGAAGAGTACATAGATATTCAGCAACGGTGGTTTATAGTCTGTTGTTTCATTGCAGAAATTAAGGAACAGCAAGACATCCATTTAGATAATTTATTTTCTTGTATATTCCTTTGTAATAAAAGATGATAATGTATGGTTATCTGAGTCTCCTGAGTGAAAGCCTTGCATACTCTGTTCAAGACTAGAGGCGTAATAATACATGGCAGGATGATGCCATGGTGGTGGGTGCGCCATTAACCCCTTGAGACCCAGAACGTAATTTCCATTGTAATTTGGCCACCATTAGACAATTTTTACTGAATATAAGTAATATTTCAAAGTTATGACCTGTTCAGTATCCTTGTCGGCTAACTAATTTGGTATATTCAGTTACTTTCCGTAATTTTATGGCTCAACAACATTAGATCTTTCATAGCAAAGTAAAGATAAAAAAGAAAGAGGCGTGAAGGGGTTATTTAAAGAGGCCCTGGCAAGGCTGGTGTCTGTGCTTGCCTATTACCAATCTATACTGCTTGCACATCAGAAAAAAAACTCTGTAGGTGTGATAACAAATGCTTGGTATTTGTATTTTATTTATATTAATCTGTTGCCAAGAAGCTAACCTTGATATTTTTTCTAAGTACTTTTAAGATCAAGATTAATAGCTGGCGCTCAGTTTTGTTTACGTTAGAGGTTCGAGTTGAAAGTGCGTGATACAATTTCGTACATCACCGTCATTATGAGCAAAAAGGAGGGTAGTGATTGCGTGAAGGTGAAGAAGTATGTGGAGCAGCAGAATAGACCTTACAGCGTGAACGATATATTCCTGAACCTACACAAGGAGGTGGGCAAGACAGCCGTGCAGAAGGCCTTGGATCAGCTGACAGCCGTAAGTGATGCCTCCTGCTCTTACCTTGCTCTAGTTAGACTGCACTCATGTTTTATGGGTATTATTCCAGATGAACACCGAATTCACTTTGGTGGACGAAACCTTTTTTTCTGGTGAATTTTTATGTGTTTTGAATTAATCTGCTAACCGTTTCTGTCGCAATTTTGTTTTGTTTTTGTTTTTGCTAAAGGTTAGGTTAGGTTTGATATAGGTTGTGTTAGGTAAAAGTTAGGTTAGGTATACGTTCGGTTATGTTCAATTTGCTTTTTTTGTCATTTTTGTTGCATTAAAAAAGTGATTTGCGACAGAAACGGTTAACAGATTCATTTAAAACATCAAAACTCACCAGAAAAGAATAGTTTAATTCACCAAAGGAAGTTCGGTATTCATCTGGAAATTTAGCGTTTTATGTAGACTATTTGTTTCGGTAAATTTACGATTTAGATCATCCCGCGATTTTGAGGCTGAAACTTAGTTTTCCTGAATAGTTTTGATGTGCCTTGAATGAATCTGGCATTCGTTTTAGCCGGAAGTAAAATTTTGGTTATAATGGACGAGAACTGCGCGGTCGCTACCGCCGCTACCACTTACGTTTTCTATATTATGTTTTGCTCAGTATCCTGTATTACAGGTCAGGTAGGTCACTGGCTCACTACCTACAGGCGATATAAGCAAAGATGTAAAAAAAAAAAAAAAATTAATTGTTAGAGTAGTGTGTGGTGAAGTTTGCAGCATCACTAAGAACAGGTTTTATCTTAGGAAGGAACAGTGCGTGAGAAGGCTTATGGCAAGCAGAAGGTCTATGTCTACAACCAAGAGCTCTTTCCTCCTCTGGATGAGACACAACTGAAGGAGATGGATACAAGAACAGCAGAACTCTGCACCACTCTCAAGGAGAAGGAAACGCAGTTGTGTGAGACAGAGGGTATGCTCAAACAGCTCATGTCCACACCCACCACACAGGAGGCGCAGAAGAAAGCAACACAGGTGCTGACTATGTTATTGCATGTATTACCAGCAATATTAATTATCTACATGAGGTATTGGTACTAATAACCTAACCTTACTAATATCCTAATCGTGGCAATGAAGGAAAAAAAAAAAATTATTTGCCTCTCCGTGTCCAGATCGAGGCGGAAGTGTCCCGTCTGCAGCAGAAGCTCAGCGATCTGACGGAGAACCGAGTGCTCGTGTCCAAAGACGAGCGAGACAAAGTGGTGAAGGATAACGATGCCATGACCAAGCAGTGGCGCAAGAGGCGGAGAATTGCGACAGACATCCTTGACGCCATCTTGGAGGGCTACCCGCACCCCAAGGCCCACCTGTACGAGGAGGTGGGCGTGGAGACTGACCAGGAGGCGGGGGTGACGCTGCCCAAGACTTAACCCCTTGAGACCCAAAACGTAATTTCCATTGTAATTTGGCTACCATTAGACGATTTTTAGTGAATATAAGCAACATTTTATAGATATGACCTGTTTAGTATCCTTGTCGACTTAACTTAATTGGTATATTCAGTTACTTTTCGTAATTTTATGGCTAACAACATACAATTTTTTATAGCAAAGGAAAGATCTAGGCGTGAAGGGGTTAAAGGCAGCCACCACGCCCGCCACTCACGGAATATTGTGTGCAGGAAAAATAGTGCACACCATTATTTTAGTAAGTGTATATTTTGTTTTGTAAGATTTCTATTTTTTGTAAAGTTTCTAATTTCTTTTAGAATTTGATCATTATCGCAATTTTTTGTATTGATCAAATTATTATTTTGTATTCTTTATTCAGGAAGTTCTTTTTCATGTTTAGGATGCACTAATTGCAACGGGTATTTAGTTTTTTTGTGGACTACATAATTGTTTTGTGTTAAGTCCAGCCCTCCTGTTTGGGTTTCTAGAAAGCCTTATAAAAGAATTATTATTATTATTATTATTATTATTATTATTATTATTATTATTATTATTATTATTATTAATTTTGTTCAATTATTATTTGTGAATCGCATTGAGTATTGTTTTGTAGCAACATACATTTTTGGAAAGACGTGTATTCCAGTCTTGTGATTCAAATGATGCATGATAATACTGAATAGTGAGTTAATGTTGATGACAATCTCTCTCTCTCTCTCTCTCTCTCTCTCTCTCTCTCTCTCTCTCTCTCTCTCTCTCTCTTCTCTCTCTCTCTCTCTCTCTCTCTCTCTCTCTCTCCTCTCTCTCTCTCTCTCTCTCTAATGGGGAGTTTTCTAATAAGCTCACGCTCAAGCCTGTCTCTCAGGCTGTCACATCCTCTGCTCTGTGAGGCTGAATGATCTATCATTTACCATAAATTCTCTGTACTTCTTTGGGACATATCAGAATTACCCTTCAATACAACAACTGAAACAGTTCTTAATAAAAAATGTAGTTTATCATTTTATTTGTCTACACTTGATGAAAATATTGGCAAAACAATTGAATACTTGAAAACTCAATCTTTAAAAATCGTCTTTTCATAAAAAAACACAAGTTCAAGCAGAATGAGGCTTCAGGAAATATCTACTTGTATGTAAGCATTCACTAGAGTACCTATTTTGGGTGTATATGTCTCTCTTACGACGAACATTTAACCAAGAAGTAATTTAAGTGCTTGGCACCTCAACGAACAGTCCTCTATCGAAGACAATACATGGTCTTGTTTACTATTTCCCCCGCCGCGAACTCTAAGCCCCTCCACCTCAATCTTTCCCTCTGAATTAATCAATCAACCCTTCCCTCTGAATACCCTATGTCCTCTGGTTTATCCTATTGTAACGAAGGAGGATGGGGGCAACCCACCCCTCTCAAACTTCGTCACACTAACGGCTCGGGGCTATGGAGGAGACGGAAAGGACTGCAAGGAGACTTTTACTGCTGTGCACGGCCTTATTACCCCAACTACTACTACCCATAGTACATAGTGACTGCACGTCTGTCACGTAGCTACACGCGCCACTCCGCTCCGCCCCAACACAACACAAGTCACAGTCAAAGCACGAAATAAGGAGACGAAAGTCTTCTTTACGTGGGAAACGGTATGTGGGAGCGGATGCCACGAATATTCCAGTAGAGGATAGAGAGTGTGATGAGATAAGCGGGTGATGATAGTTAGGATGACATGTAGCCTGTGGTATTGAGAAGTTAGGAGTATCAGTGATATGAGCTGTGAGGCAAGGAGCGGCGCTGAGCTGTCCATCCCCGTGTCGTGTCAACAGGAAAGTGGGTGATAGCAGATCCTGCCGGCGGGATGGTTTCTGTGGAGATGCTGAACGCCACACTCTGTTTTGGTTAAATGTTCGTCGTAAGAGAGACATATACACCCAAAATAGGTACTCAGTGAATGCTTACATACAAGTAGATATTTCCTGAAGCCTCATTCTGCTTGAACTTGTGTTTTTTTACGAAAAGACGATTTTTAAAGATTGAGTTTTCAAGTATTCAATTGTTTTGCCAATATTTTCACAAAGTGCAGACAAATAAAATGATAAACTACATTTTTTATTAAGAACTGTTTCAGTTGTATTGAAGGATAATTCTGATATGTCCCAAAGAAGTACAGAGAATTTACGGTAAATGATAGATCATTCAGCCTCACAGAGCAGAGGATGTGAGATGCGCGAGAGACATCTGGCGGTTTAGCTTCGAAAACTCCCCATTGTGTGTGTGTGTAAAGCCTTTATTTCAAGTTTCGATGAAGGTGATATTTCCCAACAATTTCAAAACAGTATACCTTTTTGTTCATCTTTATGGTCAATATATTTTTATAACGCAAGTATTTTTAAACTAGTCAATACAGGTATCCTAGATTATTATATTGGCGTGTTTTCTCTACCATCCAAAGCCGTCTCAAAGAAGAGCCTCGCCTGGTTCTTGACTCGTGGTGGTGTGCTTGTTTGTGTGTGTGTGTGTGTGTGCTGTGATGTGTTTGTGTGTGGTGTACGTGGTGTGTGAGTGTGATGTGTTTGTGTGTGTGTTGTGTGTGTGTGATGTGTATGAATGTGGGGTGTGTTTGTGTGGGGTGTGCGTGGTGTGTGTGTGTGTGTATGTGGTGTGTGTGTGTGTGTGTGTTGGACGATAGCATCAATTCTTTTTGTATACTTGTTATTAATTACACCACTTAAATTGATATTATTTTTATTCTTGAATGAGCACGTGAGTCCGCCTTTCGCTTCAACACATAAAACTCCTCACTTGGTGGTTACTGTGTAATAATTATGCTAATAACACTTAACATCAACAGAAGCAGACCGAGGAACATGTAAGAACGTTGGAAAGATTCATTGGGCTTTAAAGTAGTCGTCCAGACCCAAATTTTTTTTTGCCTAATTATGTTGAATGTACATTCAAAACACCTAATCCACCAAAAATAATTGATTTCCAGGCTTTATTTCCGTAAAAACACGACTTTTGTAAAAAGCGCGCGAAAAAAATGTTCTTCCCTCCAACAGGGCTACGCATGTTATTGATGACGTCACAAAAGGGACGTTCCAATGTAAACTACACTCGTCTGCCTCTGTGAGACCTGTCGGCAAATGTTATGATGAGCGATTGTACTTATGTGTCAGACAGTGAATCTGTCGCTTTGATAGATCTAGAGTACGATGCTTAATCTGAGACCGAACTAAATGACGCTGCTCGCGTATATGAGGAAAACGAACCAGATTGTGATGGGAGCCCAACCCTATATGTTTGAGCCAGAGTACGAGGTGGATGAACAGGTGTTAGCGGAGCCTGCCGAGGTTCAACACTACTACACACACAAACACTTCTACACACACACACAGACACTACTACACACACACAAACACTACTACACACACACAAACACAAACACTACTACACACACACACACAAACACAAACACTACTACACACACACACACAAACACACACACAAACACTACTACACACACACACACACACACAAACACTACTACACACACAAACACTACTACACACACACAAACACTACTACACACACACACAAGCACTACTACACACACACACAAGCACTACTACACACACCACACACACACTACTACGCACCCCACACACACACACACACCACAAAACCCCCACACAACACACACACACAATACACTACACAAAAAAACACTACTACGCACACACACAAACACAAACACTACTACAACAAAACGCAAACATTACTACACACACACACAAACACTACTACACACACACACACAAACACAAACCTACTACACACACACACAAACACTACTACACACACACACACACACACACACACACACACACAAACACACACACACACACACACACACACACACACAAAACAAACCCACTACTAAAACCACACCCCACACACAAACACTACTACAACACACACACACACACTACTACACCACACCACAAACACTACTACACACACACAACAAACACTACTACACCCCACACAAACAGTACTACACACACACAAACACTACTACACACACACAAACACTACTACACACACACACACACTACTACCGAGACCACCGAGAGACAAGGCCTGGTAGATCGCCCGTGACGTCACACCATAAGGATGCCACCCGCTCCGCTCCCCGTACAAGTTTACCTACCTAATATAATGTTTATCAGTATAAAATATACTGTTATCTTGGGAAATGTTTGTTCTGTAATATTATCAAAAAAAAAAAACCGTAAAACACACAAAGAAAAGGCCATTATGAGACTTTCAAGAAATATGCATTAACTTAAACTTTTCGCCATTTAATATTTTGCTCGCAAACATTTTACATGGAGAATATCAATAGAAGCGGAGTTAAATTAGCTTTCCATTGATATACTTCGTTTAGTGATAAATGATTAGCGGCATGCATAAATTAGCGTTAACTAAATATAAAAAATCATGAAATCGGGTAATTTCCTACCTAATATATGTTTTTTCAGTATAAAATATATACTGTTATCTTCGGAAATGTTTGTTTCTATAATATTATCAAATAAAAAAACGTAAAACAAAATTAAAGAAGTGCCCTTATTTAGACTTTCAAGAAATATGCATGAACTTAAACTTTTCGCCATTTAATATTTTGTGAAAAAACTTTTTACATGGAGATATCAATAGAAGCGGAATTTAATTAGCTTTTCATTGATATATTTCCTTTTCTGATAATAAATTAAAACTATGCATAAAATTTGCGTTAACTAAATAAATAACATCATGAAATTGGGTAATTTCCCAGATTTCATGATGTTATTTATTTAGTTAACGCTAATTTATGCATGGTTCTAATTAATTTATCAGAAAAGAAAATATATCAATGGAAAGCTAATTAAATTCCGTTTTTTATTGATATTCTCCATGTAAAAAATTTTTTCACAAAATATTAAATGGCGAAAAGTTTAAGTTCATGCATATTTTTTGAAAGTCTCATAATGGCATTTCTTTAGTGTTTTTTTACGGTTTTTTTTATTTTTATAATATTATAGAACAAACATTTCGAAAATAACAGTATATATTTTATACTGATAAACATATATTAGGTAGGAAATTATACGATTTCATGATTTTTTATATCTAGTTAACGCTAATTTATGCATGCCGCTAATTCATTTATCACTAAACGAAATAATCAATGAAGCTAATTAAACTCCGCTTCTATTGATATTCTCCATGTAAATGTTTGCGAGCAAAATATTAAATGGCGAAGAGTTTAAGTTAATGCATATTTCTTGAAAGTCTCATAATGGCATTTTCTTTGTGTGTTTTACGGTTTTTTATTTGATATATTATAGAACAAACATTTACAAAGATAACAGTATATCTTTATACTGATAAACATTATATTAGGTAGGTACACTTGTACGGGGAGCGGAGCGGGTGGCATCCTTATGGTGTGACGTCACGGGTGATCCACCAGGCCTTATCATCTCGGTGGCCACGCTACTACGCACACACACACACACACAAACACTACTACGCACACACACACACACACCACACACACACACACACACACACACACACACACACACACACACACACACACACACACACAAACACTACTACACACACACAAACACTACTACACACACACAAACACACTAACACACACACACACAGCAGCGCGGGAAGAGGAGCCTCCCTTTTGCTACGTCACCGAGCCGTGGCGCATCGTCTGCCAGTTGCCATGAGCGTTTTCGAAGCTTCGGGGAATTACAGATTTTGATTGCGGATTATTCAAAAACGGCTGACTGGATGCAAGAAGTGACCACATATTGTTGATACACTCGATAATGGCTATACTCTAACTACATCAAATCAGGAATGATGAAATGGTCTGGACGATTACTTTAAGTTATCTTACTCATATTTTTGTATTTACCAGTGAATGTTAAGATACATTATTCACCTATTTTTTTTCTAATCCGGTATTGAACCATTGTAAACCTTCTCAGTCTTGCCAGCCTGGTATTTCAAGCCAACACCACAGCCACGTTGTGATTGCTTGAAGTTGACTTGATTTTGTTCAATACCGAATTTGCGTTGCGTTGCTTGAATAATGCTAATGCATACGAATTTATCGGTAGTTCAATTACTACTGAGTTGTGGGGAAACATTCTTGTCTTTGTTAGTAATGATGATGATGCCGTGTTAAGAGTAGGAATAGTTTCGTGGATCATCATTCAGCTTGATATAAACATGACAACATATCTATGCCTTTCCTCATGCATGCGCAGGACGTTAGTGAACCGCGCAGCAGCAGGGGTTCTCAAGATGGAATAATATAATCATCAGCGAGTAAACAAAGATTAGACGAGACACCCAAGAAAGAACCCGTTTTCTATTGTTGGCCTAAGTTGGTGGTGTCCACGCCCGTCACTAGAGGGCAGAGTATTAGCTTTTTATCGATCCCTCAGAAACTTCTCGATATCTTTCCTGCTCCTTGCAGGGTTGCCATCGTGAAACTCAACTTGTTGATATTTGTATCGACTTGTGAAAAATGTTTCATTGCAGCACAACGCTTTCTTGATGATTACACAGTATAATTTTCACTGAAATCACGAGTTTCAGTCCAATGTTTTGATTTGAAAGTTTTGAAGGTTGGCACACCACCAAAACACTCGTCACCGTGACGTCACGGACCCAAGGTCTTGCTTGAAAAAAAGGAAGTTTTCATGTTTCACCATGCTTTAACTATGACGCAAGATTAGTAATGTATGCGAGGCTGATTACCGTGATGTTTGGTAATGATCAAAACCTTGATAGACACAGTCAGCGATGGCAGCCAATAAGTAGACCTGTCGTTGTGTGTGGGAGGAGCAAACAGGCCGTGGGAATATTCCCCTCGATCCTTGTGGCCATGTTTACAGCGCGAGCCGTGAGCCCCTGCCTCGCGGCCTGTGATTGGTGCACGGCCCAGCGGGGAAGAAAGGCAGCATCTGATTGGCTGCATGATGTACCAGCCTGACCCCGTGGACTTCCTCGATGAAGACCAAAACAAACCTGAGAGTGAAACGAGGCAGAGACAAACGACGCCCCCAAAACACTGATTTCAAGCTGAAATCCAGTCTTGATCCCATCGCGGACGTGAACCTTTGTGTGTAAAGCTTTCATCGTAGCCTCAGTACTGTGAGAAAAAGTTATTAAGTCAGTATTGGCCTCCAACTTGTTGAGGAAGTGAATATATTATTAACTGCTGGTGGTGTGGCATTCGTGTGAGTGTGTGTGAGGGAGGAGGGACAGGCGCCCTGCCTTCCCACAGAGGGAAAGGAAGACCTTGCTCTAGGTGAGTGTTTTGTGTTTGTATTAATGGAAACTAACTTTGCCTGGGTATGTGTCGCCTCTTCGCCCGCTTGTACTACAGTGTGTCAGTGTGAGGCAGGTGCAACACTCAAGAAAAGCATTGATATTTAGGGTATATGCTTCATTATCCTCATTGTTTCACAAGTTGAAGCAGGATCTCTCTCTCTCTCTCTTATGTGTGTGTTCTGTGGTCGGTCGCATCAATGGGTACCCAAGGTTGGTTTTCCTACTTAGTAAACAAGCCATATTCCCAGTCACCTTTATGGTTCACTATTCATAAGTGACTCAACCTTTAACGTTACTTCGTGTATCCAACAACTGCCGCATTCCGTCCAGGTGCCTACGGAATGTAATCACTTTTACTGTTGTCTTTATTGAGTAGAAGTTGGCAGCTGAACGTTTATTTCCTAACTTTATTCCAAGAAATGAGTGTTGCAAGTTACCCGCACTTAACACCCAGGGAGCAGCTTACATGTCAAGGCATTACATCAGCCCACCTACTATCTGCACACAAACTGTATATACGTCATGCACATGTCAATAGAAAAATATGGAAAACAGGAGTAAGAAACAAAATGGCAGTATCACTTAAAGGCTTCCGTGGGATGGGCCCCTGAGTGAGCGTAGTGCAGTGTTTACGTCAAGGCGCTGGTGCCACATCTCCCTTTGTTATTGACACGTGTACAGAACATAAGATTATCTAAATGAAGACATACATCACACAACCCATCACTTTAATCATCAAACATAAACCAATGTGTTTTTAAGATGTTTTGTGAATATAGGGTCATTGTAAAGCTTTGTATGTGTATGGGATGTGGCACCGTAGAGATTATTGACTGCGATCACGTGGTGTACCTGTGGGCGTGGAGGTTTTGTTTACGTTTAGCTCTGTTTTTGCTTGTGCCTTCATGTTGAGGCTCCCGCGTGTCCCTGCAGCCATGTTGTGGTGGGAGGGACCCGTGATAGGCCTGCATGTACGGCCTATGTGCAAGGCGCAATAGTCATGCGTTATATAACTTCACAGGACTGCTCCCCACCCCCCTCTCACACACTATCTCTATCTCTCTCTCTCTCTCTCCTCTCTCTCTCTCTATATATATATATATATATATATATATATATATATAAAATATATATATATAATATATATATTATATATATATATATATATATATATTATTATATATATATATATACACATATATATATATATATATATATATATATATATATATATATATATACGTATGTAGCCTATATGTAATGTGTGTTAGAGATATGAAACAGTTGTAAGGAAGTATACGGCAGAGAGAAAAAAAAATTACTCCCACTCACCGCCACGCCCCCTCTCTCTCTCTCTCTCTCTCTCTCTCTCTCTCTCCTCTCTCTCTCTCTCTCTCTCTCTCTCTCTCTCTCTCTCTCTCTCTCTCTCTCTCCTTCCTGCGTGTTGACAGTGGCCACCAAACAAAATCAGTTGAGGACAGAAGGCTTGTCATTCTTTCAGTAGGAATTCACAGTTCTACCAACGAGGAAGAAACAGATGGAAATTGATCATTCCTTGTGGTGATGGCTGAATATTGTTATTTCCCATTTGCTAATATGTTTGTCTTTTAGCATGGTATTTTTTCAGTTATGTAACCACTTGTTCGTGAAGATGAAAAAGTGACAGAGTAGGGAAAGTATAGTTGGTAGTAATAATAGTAGTGGTGGTGTCTGTTCAAGAAGCCCGCATTGTTCAAGGTTGAGTTCTTAAGAGGCATAGATTTCAACAAGCATGCTGTTAGTTCACTTCTTGCCTAACCCGCCAGGATGGCGCGGTTGGTAGAGTCACTGGCTAGAGTTTGCAGAGTCCCTGCGCATTCGGTCAGCGGTTCGAGTCCACCAAATTCGTCCTGGCGTGGTGGCGCTTTGTATAGTCAATAACCTTGTAGTTGGTACTTGCAAAGTGTCTAGATAGGATCAAAGTATCTTATCTTATCACTTCTTGCCTCCCCCCCCCCCCCCGTGTCCTGGCTGGGCTGGTCACGCCATCGCAGCCCTGGAGGGAGGCGAAACACGAGGAGGATTGACGCCATTGACATTGTATCTTGATTGGCAGGAATGGCTGAGAGAGAGAGAGAGAGTACAAAAAATTGCTTACTCAAACAATGACGCCAAAGAGAAAAGGAAGGAAGGAAGAGATGGAGGAATGAAGGAGAGAAAGAGCGTGGAATAAGGGAAGGAAGAGAGAGTGGAAAGAGGGAAGGAAGAGAGCAAGAGAGAAGGGAGAGAGAGAGAGTATATACCTACCTCCATTATCTCGTAATACACAATATATAACTTCCAGAGAGAGAGAGAGATAATGTGTAAATGTCTTTTGACTCCCTCCTGCCACCTCCACCAACCCATCTCGTCGTCAGCACATTTAAAGTATCAAGCAAGCGTATCCACAATAGTTATAGCCTGACATGGCCATGAAACCAATGAAGCGCTCTCTCTCTCTCTCTCTCTCTCTCTCTCTCTCTCTCTCTCTCTCTCTCAGATGAATGGTTGTGGGGGGAAGTGGAGGATGGGGGTACACTCCTTCGACAATTGACTTGATAAACACGTCAAAGAGCTAAGTGGAGTTCTAACAGGCTGCTCATAACAGTACCAGCCAAGCCAATCATGCACACACTCCCTCACCCTTCACAGTCACACATATATACGTACACACACTCATCAACACACTCATTTTCAGTGTTGCTGTTTGCAAAGTGAAATAATATAACTAGAAACATCTGCTTTAGATTAACTTTATAGTATACTAGCCGCAAAGCCGCCCTCCGGGCGGACTTTTTGGCTAGCTCCTGCGGAGGGCTATTGGTGGGCCTTTGGCCCACCAAACACAGACTCTCCAGATAGCCCCTTCTAACTTTCCTGAAATCATGGATGTAGAAATGTATGTATTCCCCCCACCCATTCACTCACCCATTACCCATCACCCCCCACCCATTCACTCACCATTACCCATCACCACACACCCATTCACTCACCCATTACCCATCACCACACCCATTCACTTACCCATTACCCATCACCCCCCACCTATTCCCTCACCCATCACCCCCAACCCATTCACTCACCCATCACCCCACACCCATTACCCATCACCCCACCCATTCACTCACCCATTACCCATCACCCTACATCAAGGTTTCCTCAATTCTCACAACCCACTTTTTTTTTCACAATTCTCGCTAATAGGCTACTAAAAAAAAAAAAAAAAAAAGTGATCGGATCATCCCATAGGTGGGCTTAAAACCTTCCCCTGGTCAACCCGGTTCCAAAACTGCCATATGATGGGATTCCGAAACGGGGGGTGGAACCTAGAGCACACACCACACACACACACAACACACACACACAACACACCACACACACACACACACACACACAAGAAATCACAACACCATAACCACAACCAGCATACTCCACAGGTCGCTCTCTCAAGGGCACACACACACACACACACACACACACACACACACACACACACACACACACACACACACACACACACACTCTCTCTCTCTCTCTCTCTCTCTCTCTCTCTCTCTCTCTCTCTCTCTCTGTGTGTGTGTGCAGGGGAGAGAGAAAGTTGGGGTCCGGGAGAAGTAGGATGGGGAAGTTACTCGCTGGCTGGCTGGCTCTCGGTGCTCGTGTACTAATGTCTACTTAGAGTCCATTCATGATCTTATTTGACCATCCCTTCATTGCTCTCTCTCTCTCTCTCTCTCTCTCTCTCTCTCTCTCTTCTCTCCTCTCTCTCTCTCTCTCTCTCTCTCTCTCATCTCTCTCTCTCTTAATCTCTTCTCTCTCTCTCTTAATCCTATTCTCTCTTATCACTCTTCTCTCTCTCTCCTCTCTCTCTCTCTCTCTCTCTCTCTCTCTCTCTCTCTCCTCTCTCTCTCTCTCTCTCTCTCTCTCTCTCTCTCTCTCTCTCGGAAATGCTGAGTCAGTCGAAGCTGAAAAATGTGGAGGTTAGCCAGTTGGCACCTATTCTTGCGAGTGTGTGTGTGTTCAGCTCACGTGATGCTGTGTGTGTGTGTGTGTGTGTGTGTCACTATAACGGTCAGCTAGTGCACACACACCTAACCATTATCTGTGTGGTGTCCCTGGTTGGCCTAGTAGTCGCCCGCACCACTGCACTGCACTCACCACCACCACCAGTCACTCATCCCCTTCCCCCTTCCCCCTTCCCCTTCCCGCTTAGAACAGACCATTTGCGTATGTAGAGTTGCGTAAGTCACTCCCTGCCGTCCTCTTTACCCCTGCATCCCTAACCCCCCCCCCCACCCCACACTAGGAGCCTAACCTAACCCCCCACCCCCCTACCAGGAGCCTAACCTAACCCCCCATTCCCCCCACCTATTCCCCACTAATGCCCTGTGAAGGTCGGAGGGTGCGGGTAAAGCTAGGGTGATAAGATTGTAGTGTGATGGAATTTATCTTTTGCCATTCATCGACAATATTCTTACATCTTTTCCTCCTGCTACTCCTCCCTATTCCATATCTTAACCCCTTTTGTAGTTCTTGTTACATCTTTTTGCCTTCATTTATCTTTCGTCATTCATGGAAAATATCCTCCTCCTCCTCCTCCTCTCCTCCTCCTCTCCTCCTCCTCTTCCTCCCTATTCCCTATCACCCCTTCAGTAGTTCTTCTTTCATCTCTTTGCCTTCATTTTCCTGTTCTCTGCTTGTGCCCGCCCCCCCCTACCCCCTCTTCTTCTCAGCCACGGGAGGCCTTGGGGAATATTGATTATTTAAGTTGTACGGCAAGGACGTTAGGGACGAATGTATCGCCTCCCTCCTTCAGGAAAAAATGCGAGATGAACTGGGAATTTATGTTGCATCAGTAAACGCAGCCACGACATTACTGCAACACTTGTTCAACGGGTATTCCTGAACACACACACTCACACACATTCTCTCTCTCTCTCTCTCTCTCTCTCTCTCTTCTCTCTCTCTCTCTCTCTCTCTCTCCTCTCTCTCTCTCTCTCTCTCTCTCTCTCTTATTTTTATTTAAACAGTACTCTCTTATTTTTATTTAAACTACTCTCTTATTTTTATTTAAACAGTACTCTCTTATTTTTATTTAAACAGTACTCTCTTATTTTTATTTAAACAGTACTCTCTCTTATTTTTATTTAAACAGTTATTAATCACAGTTACACAATAGTTACAGATGGCTTAAAAGGTACTGTAGATAAATTAAGGCAATAAGTGTTCAGAAAGCAGCTCTCTCTCTCTCTCTCTCTCTCTCTCTCTCTCTCTCTCTCTCTCTCTCTCTCTCTCTCTCTCTCTCTCTCTCTCTCTCTCTCTCTCTCTCTCTCTCTCTCTCTCTCTCTCTCTCTCTCTCTCTCTCTCTCTCTCTCTCTCTCTCTCTCTCTCTCTCTCTCTCTCTCTCTCTCTCTCTCTCTCTCTCTCTCTCTCTCTCTCTCTCTCTGTGTGTGTGTGTGTGTGTGTGTGTGTGTGTATGCGTGTTTTTGTCTGTGTGTTTATGTATGTATGTGTGTCATGACCTTGCGGGTGTGTTTTGGCGGCTCGGTGCCCCAGAGATACAACACCAGGCTGGAGGCTGGCAGGATGTGGCTCCGTGGGATAAGGGGTTACGGATGGACCGGGGGTTGGAATGGGGGTTACGGGATGGACCGGGGGTTGGAATGGGGGTTACGGGATGGACCGGGGGTTGGAATGGGGGTTACGGGATGGACCGGGGTTGGAATGGGGGTTACAGGGATGGTACGGGACCGGGGGTTGGAATGGGGGTTACGGGATGGACCGGGGGTTGGAATGGGGTTACGGGATGGACCGGGGGTTGGAATGGGGGTTACAGGATGGACCTGGGGTTGGAATGGGGGTTACGGGATGGACCGGGGGTTGGAATGGGGTTACGGGATGGACCGGGGGTTGGAATGGGGGTTACGGGATGGACCTGGGGTTGGAATGGGGGTTACGGGATGGACCGTGGTGGTTACGGGATGGACCGGGGTTGGAATGGGGAGTTACGGGATGGACCGGGGGTTGGAATGGGGGTTACGGGATGGACCTGGGGGTTGGAATGGGGGTTACGGGATGGACCTGGGGTTGGAATGGGGGTTACGGATGGACCGGGTGGTGGGGTTACGGGATGGACCTGGGGTTGGAATGGGGGTTACGGGATGGACCGGGGGTTGGAATGGGGGTTACGGGATGGACCGGGGGTTGGAATGGGGGTTACGGGATGGACCGGGGGTTGGAATGGGGGATACGGGATGGACCGGGGTTGGAATGGGGTTTACGGGAATGGACCGGGGGTTGGAATGGGGTTACGGGATGGACCGGGGTTGGAATGGGGTTATGGGATGGACCGGGGGTTTGAATGGGGGTTACGGGATGGACCGGGGGTTGGAATGGGGATTACGGGATGGACCTGGGTTGGAATGGGGGTTACGGGATGGACCGGGGGTTGGAATGGGGGTTAGGGATGGACTGGGGTTGGAATGGGGGCTACGGGATGGACCGGGGGTTGGAATGGGGGTTAAGGGATGGACCGGGGGTTGGAATGGGGGATACGGGATGGACCGGGGGTTGGAATGGAGGTTACGGGATGGACCGGGGGTTTGAATGGGGGTTAAGGGATGGACCGGGGGTTGGAATGGGGATTACGGGATGGACCTGGGTTGGAATGGGGGTTACGGGATGGACCGGGGGTTGGAATGGGGGTTAAGGGATGGACCTGGGGTTGGAATGGGGGTTACGGGATGGACCGGGGGTTGGAATGGGGCTACGGGATGGACCGGGGGTTGGAATGGGGGTTAAGGGATGGACCTGGGGGTTGGATGGGGGTTGGAATGGGGGTTACGGGATGGACCGGGGGTTGGAATGGGGGTTACAGGATGGACCGGTGGATGGGTTACGGGATGGACCGGGGTTGGAATGGGGGTTACGGGATGGACCGGGGGTTGGAATGGGGTTAAGGGATGGACCGGGGGTTGGAATGGGGGTTACGGGATGGACCGGGGGTTGGAATGGGAGTTACGGGATGGACCTGGGGTTGGAATGGGGGTTACGGGATGGACCGGGGGTTGGGATGGATCCGGGGTTGGAATGGGGTTACGGGATGGACTGGGGTTGGAATGGGTACGGATGGACCGGGGTTGGAATGGGGGTTACGGGATGGACCGGGGGTTGGAATGGGGGTTACGGGATGGACCTGGGGTTGGAATGGGGGTTACGGGATGGACCGGGGGTTGGAATGGGGGTTACGGGATGGACCTGGGGTTGGAATGGGGGTTACGGATGGACGGGGGTTGGAATGGGGTTACGGGATGGACCGGGGGTTGGAATGGGGGTTACGGGATGGACCGGGGGTTGGAATGGGGGTTACGGGATGGACCGGGGGTTGGAATGGGGGTTACGGGATGGACCTGGGGTTGGAATGGGGGTTACGGGTGACGGGTTGGAATGGGGGTTACGGGATGGACCGGGGTTGGAATGGGGGTTACGGGATGGACCGGGGGTTGGAATGGGGGTTACGGGATGGACCGGGGGTTGGAATGGGGGTTACGGGATGGACCGGGGGTTGGAATGGGGGTTACGGGATGAACCGGGGGTTGGAATGGGGGTTACGGGATGGACCGGGGGTTGGAATGGGGGATACGGGATGGACCGGGGGTTAGAATGGAGGTTACGGGATGGACCGGGGGTTGGAATGGGGGTTAAGGGATGGACCGGGGGTTGGAATGGGGATTACGGGATGGACCGGGGGTTAAGGGATGGACCTGGGTTGGAATGGGGGTTACGGGATGGACCGGGGGTTGGAATGGGGGTTAAGGGATGGACCTGGGGTTGGAATGGGGGTTACGGGATGGACCGGGGGTTGGAATGGGGGCTACGGGATGGACCGGGGGTTGGAATGGGGGTTATGGGATGGACCTGGGGTTGGAATGGGGGTTACGGGACCGCGTATAGGAATGTGAATTGGTGCCAAAAGTATACCAGTCATTGTTATTATTATCATTATTATCGTTAGTATCTTATCGGTTTACTTCTTATGTATTTTATCGATTGTAGTGTTTATTTGACCTGGTTATCTGATTTATTTAGTTTCGTTCTGTCGTCAAAACACTCCCTGCTGAGAAACCATGCAGTGTGTTTGCTTCAACGCTTCTTTACTTTCTTCTCTCCTTCTATAGGCCTCCGGGTGATATTACAATTATTATTACTATTATTATTATTTACGGGCGATGTTTTGTTTTCCGTGTAGAAATATAAGACCGAGAGAGTTTAAGATAATAGAGAAGAAAGAGACAGTGTAGAGAGAACAAAAGGAGGAAGGCGATGAAGAAGGAAGGGACAGAGGTAGAAATAGAACTAGACAGTGTACGTAAAGAAGAAGGGAATAATGAGAAAGAGGAAGAAGGAAGGGACAGAGGTAGAAATAGAACTAGACAGTGTAGCCTACGTATAGAAGAAGGGAATAATGAGAGAGAGGAAGAAGGAAAGGACAGAGGTAGAAATAGAAATAGACAGTGTACGTATAGAAGAAGGGAATAATGAGAGAGAGGAAGAAGGAAGGGACAGAGGTAGAAATAGAACTAGACAGTGTACGTAAAGAAGAAGGGAATAATGAGAGAGAGGAAGAAGGAAGGGACAGAGGTAGAAATAGAACTAGACAGTGTACGTAAAGAGAAGGGAATAATGAGAAAGAGGAAGAAGGAAGGGACAGAGGTAGAATAGAAATAGACAGTGTACGTAAGAAGAAGGGAATAAGAGAGAGAGAAGAAGGAAGGGACAGAGGTAGAAATAGAACTAGACAGTGTACGTAAAGAAGAAGGGAATAATGAGAGAGACGAAGAAGGAAGGGACAGAGGTAGAAATAGAACTAGACAGTGTACGTAAAGAAGAAGGGAATAATGAGAGAGACGAAGAAGGAAGGGACAGAGGTAGAAATAGAACTAGACAGTGTACGTAAAGAAGAAGGGAATAATGAGAAAGAGGAAGAAGGAAGGGACAGAGGTAGAAATAGAACTAGACAGTGTACGCATAGAAGGGAATGAGAGAGAGGAGGAATGTGGAAAGGGGAAGAAGGAAGGGACAGAGGCAGAAATAGATGAGAATGGAAGACACAAGTAGTAAACAAACAAACAAACATCGGCGGTAGCTTTCACAATCATGACTCCGAGGAAATGGGAAGATACTGAATGAATATTAATTATAATCATATAACGAATCGTGTTGCATTATCTCTCTCTCTCTCTCTCTCTCTCTCTCTCTCTCTCTCTCTCTCTCTCTCTCTCTCTCTCTCTCTCTCTCTCTCTCTCTCTCTCTCTCTCTCTCTGTTCCCTTAATCCCTTCCTTTCTCTCAAACCTCTTTGTATTCTTTTCAGTTTGTCGTCTTAGCAAGTTCTTTCTATTCTTATCTTCTAAACGCATTTTATTGTTTCTGAAAAGAGGTAGATTGTCCCTTCAGTTTCTCTCTCTCTCTCTCTCTCTCTCTCTCTCTCTCTCTCTCTCTCTCTCTCTCTCTCTCTCTCTCTCTCTCTCTCTCTCTCTCTCTGTCTTGGCACTACATGCTTTAACATTCTTAACTCGTCATCTATAAATATATCATTCTAATTTCGTATCGTATCTTCTCTTTCATAACCCCTCTCAATATATTTAATTTATAGCACTAACCTTTCCAAGCTATTCCTGTCCCTCTAACAGATTTCCTAGAATAGAGAAGTTCGATGGTGTTACGTTATCATACACTGCGAAAAACTATACGTGCGAAAATAACTACACGTGAACTTCTTCCTCGCGTGTTTGTATCCATGCGAAATTGCGAACCCTTCCTTTCTCCGTTACATGATCGCTAACGCACTCAAGGGTAACACTTCCTGATGGTCCGGCGAAGGAAGAAGGCTGAGGAGGGGCGGGAAGAGGCAGGTAGTGGTTTGGGGGGAAGAGGCAGGTCGTGGTGTTGGGGGGAAGGGAAAAAAATAGTTCCCCTCCTGAGTCTCCTCCTTCTTGCACCACGTCCTGTCTTCTTTCCTTCCTCTTCTTCCTCCTCACTCCTTCCCCCTCCTCCTCCTCCTTCTCCTTCCTGTCTTCCCCTCCCCTCTGCTCTGCCACAGGTATGTATACACACGCTCATCACCAGCTGGCAACAACTTGGAGCTGCTGCTACATAATTTGCTCTGTTGCTCGGTGGTGGAAGCGTGTGTGTGTTGTGTGTGTGCATCTCTCTCTTCCTCATGGTGACTTAATTTGTCTCATGTATTTCGGTAAAGAAAGATACAATGCCTACATATTCTCTGTTGCTTGGTGGTGAAACACTCTTTCTCTCTCTCATTGTCACTTTCTTTATATATCGTATGTAGGTACAGATGCAGTTTGGCGCCCCTTTCTTTGTTTGGATGCCCCGTCTTTAGCCTTCCTTTGACTCTTTGTGGCGGGGCAGGCGACCTCCTCTTCTGCAGGTTTGCCGGTCGAAAACGGGTGGGTCCGTCCGTGGGTGGGTGGGCGCTCTTCTTTGTGGTGGCTCTCGTATGCTTGAGTTATGTTCCCATTGGTCTATTTTGGTATAATTGTGACCCTTCCTTGCTGCATGGATGTATGTTGTACCTTCTTTCTTCATCCGGTTATCTATCGTGTGTCTCATATCTCTTTGTTTTAGTTATATGATGTTATGTAATAGTGCTTTGTGTAAGTTTGTATGTCTTGTGTGTGTAGTTATTGATTACATTTTTGTCTCTAACTACTAGCTGGTGGTTATAATAATTAGTGATACCATTGATATAGACAGTGGTAGTGGTCTTATATAAACAGTCACGTGACATTTGCCGGTATATATAATGATACCTTTGTACGTGCAGTTGTTAATGGTTTCCTGATGCATACCTCAGACCAAGATCAAGCTCACTAATACCTCGGACCAAAATCAAGCTCACTAATACCTCAGACCAAGATCAAGCTCACTAACACCTCAGACTAAGCTCACTAACACCTCAGACCAAGATCAAGCTCACTAACACCTCAGACTAAGCTCACTAACACCTCAGACCAAGATCAAGCTCACTAACACCTCAGACTAAGCTCACTAACACCTCAGACCAAGCTCACTAACACCTCAGACCAAGATCAAGCTCACTAACACCTCAGACCAAGCTCACAAACACCTCAGACCAAGATCACAAACACCTCAGACCAAGATCAAGCTCACTAACACCTCAGACTAAGCTCACTAACACCTCAGACTAAGCTCACTAACACCTCAGACCAAGCTCACTAACACCTCAGACCAAGATCAAGCTCACTAACACCTCAGACTAAGCTCACTAACACCTCAGACCAAGCTCACTAACACCTCAGACCAAAATCAAACTCACTAATACCTCAGACCAAGATCAAGCTCACTAACACCTCAGACCAAGCTCACTAACACCTCAGACCAAGATTAAGCTCACTAACACCTCAGACCAAGCTCACTAACACCTCAGACCAAGATCAAGCTCACTAATACCACAGACCTAGCTCACTAACACCTCAGATCAAGCTTGTTAATACCTCAGACCAAGATCAAGCTCGCTAATACCTGTTCCTGCCCTTCACTGCTGCCCTTGACTCCCTTTCTTTGTGACCGCGGCCGTCTTGACAGGTAACCAAGGGAGTGTGGCTGTGTGGGTGCCTGTATCCCTGTGCCTTTGGTCCTGGGCGGGGCTGGGTGAGGCAGAGGCTGGGGCGAGAGAGGGGTGCGGGATTGCGTCATGTGGTGGCATGGGAGGAGGGAGAAGAGAGGACCCACCCTGGAGGAGGAGCTAGGCCCATTAAGCCACTCTATCTGTGTATTTCTTTTCGTGGCCACCGTTTCCGCCTTTTGTCCAGTGGTATGTTGTTTATATCCTCCCACCCCCATTTCAAGAGAGAGATTCAGATATTCAGATTTAGATTCAATACTTTTATTATTCAGAGAAGAGACCACGTGGCTAAGTGGGTATGGGAGAAGGTACCTTGCCATAAGTTGCCCAGGATCTTTTTTTTCCCAGTGTCTCCCTCTGCTTCTCCCCTCCTTCCCTTCCCTTCCCTTGCCTCCCAACCACGTGTTTGCACTGCTCGTGGCTGCCCCGACCCGCCCCGCCCCTGGTGTTCAGCTATGCAGCTTTCTTTTGTTTCCTGTCTCTTCAGCTATTTGGCTTTTTTGTTTGTTCCCCACGGTCGTCTCTCTCTCTCTCTCTGCACGGAAGGCAAGTCGCTACCAAGGATAGTACATACTATACAATATCCTTGGTCGCTACCGTGCTCAAAACCCATACTTAGCCTCCCCGTGACAGGTGTGGTGGCGGTGACAGTTGTGGCGCCAGATGTGTAGCGAGTGATGGACGGGAGGGGGCAGCACTCACCACTGGCGCCACGGCTGCTCCACCTTAACACACTATTGTTCTGCAGCACCACCACCAGGCAACCTCACAACCCTACCTCCAACCTCCTCCTCCTCCTTCATCGATCGATCTTAAATTTATGTGACTAAAGGTGTCGAGTCATCGTGAAAGTTGTGTTACTAATACAAAGAAACTTGGTATTTATGTAACCTGGGCCGGGTCTGCCGCCACGTTGTGTGGGTCCCGTGCCGCCCTTAAGCTCTGTGGTCGTCCTCATTGGATAGGGTTTTGGCGGGAAATCCCCGTTAGGTAGTTTCGCCTTGCTCGTAGTCACGTGGCGCGCTTTGTTTGTAAACACGTCCCCCCGCGCTCCCGTCCCCCCTCGCCCCGCGCGGTGAGAGCTGCAGGCCACCACCACAGAAATTTTAGTCAATAAAGCATGCTATACACCTTATTATGCCGTACATCTTCTGTTTAGGGTATGTTTTTAACTATGACTGTCACATCTATAGCATTACGATGTTATCCTGTATCCGAAGTGTAGGGGTTTCTTTGTCGCGATGGCGCAATGGAGAGAAAGGGTGAGCGTGGTGGCCTGGCGGACTTCCAAGGCCGGATTTAGCCTCGAGCAGAGTTCCTGAGCCCGCGGCAAAAAATATTATGTATACTCGTATGCTCATTGAGTGGCCGGGAGGAGAGTCGGCGAGTCTTTTGGAAGGTAACTCGTAACACCTTGTTATCGCTCACTGCCCCATGCACGAGTGTATGTTATTCACTCATGGTCTTGTCCACGCGAGCTGGCTCGCGATCGCCAGTTTTCACCCTCTCAGTGCGAGCTTGGAGCTCATTATTACCGATGTGTGTGTGTGTGTGTGTTACATGAGCGAGGAGGCGAGGGATATTATGCCATACCGAGGAGAAGGGTCGTTTTTTTCCTATTATTACTGTGTTTTTTCTTTTCGTCTTTAATTAAAAAGTCCATTATCGTCGATGTCCACTTTTCCTCGTGTGGTGTCAATGTTGTACCCTTGGTGGTGTTGAGTGCATGTGTGTGTGTGTGAGAGAGATAGGATAACAGAAGCCAGTTTTCGATCAACAAGACCTTTTACTGTTCTGTGTTGACGATCGGCAGTGTTTGTTGATTCCTGGTTGAAAGGTTGCCTCTCTCTCTCTCTCTCTCTCTCTCTCTCTCTCTCTCTCTCTCTCTCTCTCTCTCTCTCTCTCTCTCTCTCTCTCTCTCTCTGACACTTGCAGGCTTTGTAGAGTTCATTTATATAAGGGAGTTCCGTGTGCTCTTCCCACGCCATCATCCATTTCATTTCCCTCTCTTCCCTTCCTTTATTCCCCTTCCTTCCCTCCTTTCCTTCCCTCCTTCCTTCCCTCCGTCATACCAAACAGTTACAACAACCGAAACGCATACTTGCACACACACAACACACAACACACACACCTCACACACACACACACACACCACACACACACACACACACACACACACACACACACAAACACACACACACAAACACACACACACACACACACACCAAACACACACAAACACACACCACACACACACAAACACACCGTCCTTGACATTGCCGCGGTCACGTGTGGGTCAGTTGCTTGGCGGTACACACACACACACACACACACACACACCACACACACAACACACACATACATACATACCGTGTTCTGATCAATAGACGTGGAGGTGTGGGAGGAGGATGTTGGGTTCCTCCTCCTCTTCCTCCTCGTTTCCCTCCACTCCCTCTCTCCCTCCACTCCCCCTCTCTCACTCCCACGTTGCCACACAAAACAAACTCCCCCCTTCCCTCTCCCCCTTTCCCTCTCTCCCCCTTCCCTCTCCTTCCGTGCTTTCCCATCTCGTAATTCTCACCCACTCCTTTCATTCCCTCCTTCCTCCCTCTCTTCCCTCCTGCCTTCGCTCTTTTCCATCCCTCCCTCCACCCTCTTCTTCCCTCCTTCCTTACTCTTTCTCTCTTCCTTCCCTCCTTTCATGCTCTTCCATCCCTCTTTCCACGCTCTTCCTCCCCTCTGTCCATGCTCTCTTCCTTCCCTCATGCTCTCTTCCTTCCCTCCACGCTCTCTTCCTTCCCTCATGCTCTCTTCCTTCCCTCCACGCTCTCTTCCTTCCCTCCTTTCATGCTCTCTTTCATCCCTCTTTCCTCATCTCCTTCATTCCTCCATCTCTTCCTTCCTTCCTTTTCTCTTTGGCGTCATTGTTTGAGAGCAATTCTTTTGTACTCTCTCTCTCTCTCTCTCTCTCTCCCCTCTCTCTCTCTCTCTCTCTCTCTCTCTCTCTCTCTCTCTCTCTCTCTCTCTCTCTCTCTCTCTCTCTCTCTCTCTCTCTCTCTCTCTCTCTCTCTCTCTCTCTCTCTCTCTCTCAATGTACTTGTTTTATCATCAGCTAACACTATGTATCCCGAGATAAGACTTATCCTGAAACAGTCTTTTTCACAAATGTTAACTCAATTGTGAATAAAAGTATTGAATCTGAATCTCTCTCTCTCTCTCTCTCTCTCTCTCTCTCTCTCTCTCTCTCTCTCTCTCTCTCTCTTCTCTCTCTTCTCTCTCTCTCTCTCTCTCTCTCTCTCTCGAATCCGGGCAGCTGAGCCTTCCTTCTTTACCTTCTACCCTCGTTCCTTCCTCTCTTCCTTTTACATCTTCCTTTCCTCTCTACTTCCGTTCTTCTTTGTTTTCACCTTCCTTTCATGCTTTCCCTTTCTTCTACTTTCTCTAGTTACTCCTTTGTTGTTTCCCTCGCCTCTTTCCCTCCCCCTCTTTTCCCATCCTCAATGCCTTTCGTTTCTGCCATCTCTTGTTTTTGTGTTGGTTTCCTTTATGTATACATGTTTATAGCTAATCTGTGTGAGTAGTTCAGATGTTGTTCAGGATAGAGGTAACATAGGTGATGCGTGGGTTGGTAGGACGCCGAGAGAGTACAAGGAAGAATGAGAAGAAAGGAGGTGGGACAAGGAAGGGAGGAGAGGAAATGGGAGGAGGAAGAACTATTTTTTTTAAAGTATCACGGGCCTCTTCGCTCCTTCACGCATCCTACAGGAGTCATGGGAGTGTGTTGAAAATCACACAGGATTGCTACAGTATTCCTAGGTTTTTATAAGTACTTTGACAATTCCAATGATCTGAAACTCGAGAAATGCCAGTGGTCGCTGGCAGTTTTAACTCAAAGGTTGGTCTACTGTGTTTTGGCTCCGCGACTAATATTTTTCATAAATTAATTTCGCAATAAACATTGATGCACCGCATCTGAATACCAAAAAATATAGTTCTTCTGTTGTTCTACTAATTATATGGATGACATGCATTACGATGGAACGTTCTATAATAGCAATTTAATGCAAATTACTCGCCTCGAGTAGCAAAGCTTAATATATTTTTTACATGTATATTGTGGCATGTAAAATTGGGGTGATGTTCACACTGTTTTCTAAGACAGTACTGCTGCGTCTGGCAAACGCTTGTCAAAATACAATAAGCAATGCCTTGGAAAAACGAAGAATAAAGAATGCCGAAATCGGCTTGTTGCTGCGACAATGTAGGTTATAATTGTGGAGGCGACACGCCGCGGCGGGGAGTGGTGGCGGGGAGATTGAATCAAAACATTGCCACTTCACGCGTCGACTCATTGCACTTCCAGGCTTTCTATCTGATTGATACATAATAATAACAGGAACATATTACTGCCTAGGTATAGATAACTTCTAAACATACGTTATTGACTATATAATATCATTGAGTAACATTTACCTCGCCTCCTCAACTATAACCTACTTGGTTATTTGGTTAAATACATGTTTTACAGACTCAGGCTTCTATACAATATACATATAGAAGAAAATCGTTCTTAAAATTATACTTTTGTGTTTTAAGTGCAGTGGAATAAGCCCATATTTCTCTTTCAAGTTGACCAACTTTTCACCAAATTGTGAGTTAAAACTGCCAGCGACCCCTGGCATTTCGGAGTTGCAGTTCTCTCTAATTGCATGGGTGGCTCAAATAGGGATTAATAATAATATTACTAATACTGATCATTGTATTGAAGTAATGATTAATCTAGCAATGCCTATCATATTTTTGTCTTGTAGTAATTTTTGTCTAATTTGTGATTTTTAAGGCATATCTGGAAGTATCATGTCATTGTGAATTGGCTGAAATACGGACTTCTAATCATTGTAACTGAAAACTGACTCCAGATTCGTGTTCAGCATGTCTGAAAACTGCTAGGAACAAATTTTCAAGCAAATAAATTTTTCAAAAAATAGATTTGCTTGAAAATTTGTTCCAAGCAGTTTTCAGACATGCTGAACACGAATCTGGAGCCAGTTTTCAGTTACAATGATTAGACAGTCCCTATTTCAGCCAATTCACAATGACATGATACTTCCAGATATTCCTTAAAAATCACAAATTAGACAAAACTTACTACAAGACATAAAAATATGATAGGCATTGCTAGATTAATCATAACTTCAATAATGAGAGAGAGAGAGAGAGAGGAGAGAGAGAGAGAGAGAGAGAGAGAGAGAGAGAGAGAGAGAGAGAGAAGAGAGAGAGAGAGAGAGAGAGAGAGAGAGAGTCAAAACATCATAAAAACTGGTGGAATGAGATGTAACGTTGCCAGTTAAAAATGTTTATAAATAGAGAAATGAAAGGTTGTCAGAAGGGAGGAGAGTTGTAGAAATAATAACAAAGAAAATTAATAATACCAGTCAAGAATAGAAAGAAGGGAAATTGTGTTAGTGAAGTAGTGAAAAGATTAATATTTTAGTCGGAAATATAAAAATAGAAACACTTTTATGTCTGTCCATTTAATTTCCGTCATCAATCTCATAATTCCTTTAAAATACACATCAGCGTTACCTCATATTTTCCTCATTTAATAGACATTTTCACTTTTTCAGTCCTATCTTTTTCCTCCACATATTTTACATAATTAACCCCTTGAGACCCAGAACGTTATTTCCATTGTAATTTGGCTACCATTAGACGATTTTAATGAATATAAGCAATGTTTTATAGATATGACCCGTTTAGTATCCTTTTCCATTAGCTAATTTGGTATATTCAGTCACTTTTCGTAATTTTATGGCTAACAACAGATGATTTTTTTTTAGCAAAGGAAAGACCTGGGCGTGAAGGGGTTAAAAGTAAATGTTATTAAGTTGTTGAACTCTTTGAGATTATTGCTCGCCCTAGCGGGGAATATAATTGATCGTATTGTAAACCTTCCCTTTTTATGTTACATTGTATCTTTATCTGAACGCTTCGTCTTTTTTATTCCCCTTGACTAAATAGTGTATCGCATATTTATGATTCTAGGTCAGTGTTTTTTCCTTATCTTTCATAATTCCATGTTCTCTCACATCTTAACTGCTGCCCCCCCCCTCCCTGCCCCCACCACCTGTGCTAATTACCCCCCTTCTGCCCCACCACCTGTGCTAGTTACTCCCCCCTATCTCCCCCCACCCCTGCCCCCTCCAACACCTGCCTCAGTGCTCCCTACACTCTGGCAAGGAACGATAGGCTCTCTTGGGGTTGTGATTCTATTATTTGGATTATTTATATTGTTATTACTCCTACCACCTCAACTGTTACTACCACCACCACCACTACTACCACCACCACCACCACCACCACCACCACTACCACTACCACTACTACTACTACTACTACTACTACTACTACTACTACTACCTCAACTGTTACTTCTACTACTACTACTACCACTACTACTACTACAACCACCACTACTACTACTGTATTTACTGTACTACTAGTACCATTACTATTACTACTACTACTTACACCACCCCATTTAGAAAATTACAACTACCACTACTGCTGTTATATAGCAGTATATATATATATATATAAAGTAGACTTTGTTGAAGCAGTACTGCAGTAATAGTAAATTGACGATGTAAGACTGAACAACAATAACAAAGCACACACACACACACACACACACACACACACACACACACACACACACACACACACACACACACTCACGCGCGCGCGCGCGCGCGCCGCAACCCCCCACCCACCCCACACACAAACCCACACACAAACATTCACGCGCGCACCCAGACCCTTGCACCCCACCCACGCACATACACGCGCGCACCCCCACACACGCACCCCACCCACGCACATACACACAAACACAAATTACAGGAAGCAAGTAGTTCTCAAGTATTTTTGTATTCTTAAATCTCTCTCTCTCTCTCTCTCTCTCTCTCTCTCTCTCTCTCTCTCTCTCTCTCTCTCTCCGCCTTGGTGGCGCGGTTGGTAGAGTCATGGATTCGCGTGCAGTCCCTGCATTCGGTCAGTGGTTCGAGTCCACCAAGTTCGTCCTGGCGTGGTGGCGCTTTGTATAGTCAATAACCTTGTAGTTGGTGCTTGCAAAGTGTCTAGATAGGATCAAAGTATCTTATCTCTCTCTCTCTCCTCTCTCTCTCTCTCTCTCTCTCTCTCTCTCCTCTCTCTCTCTCTCTCTGTGTGTGATGGCTAGGGCAAGGCACTGGGACAAGGTGTGGCTCCCCTCCCCATGGTACAGAAAGGTCATCGCCCTCCCAAGGCCACGTGTGTGTGTGTGTGGTGTGTCTGTGTGTGTGTGCTTGGGAGGATGGGGAGTAGGTCGTGGGGAGGGGAAAGAGAGGGGACGAAGTGGGGGTTGGGAGAAGAAATGAAGAGTAGAGGGGAGGAGGAGGAGGAGGCACTACTCTCATTCTTGAAAGACACAACAAGTTGTATATAGTAAGGGTAGAGGGCAGTGACACACAACACACACACACACAACCTTGGAGGAAGTACTACCTCCGTGCACACACACACACACACACACACACACACTGATGCATATTCATGTTTGCACAACGCACGGGTAAATCCATTGTTATTGTTGCTAATCAGTCAGGAATATGTAACAGTATTATGCTGATTAGGACTAGAGCTCTGAGGCATCCAAACACTGTAGTTACCCCTCGTTACGTCAGTCTTGATGTACCGTACCATAGTTCGTGAGTCCCGTGTGAGGTGGAGATAAGGGAGTGTATCGTAGTTAAGGATGGTAATGGGTGATTCTAGAGATAAGATAGCGAACGTTCACAGATGTTGTGATTTGCCTTAACTATCACTGTTTAGAAAGAGGAAATTCACCAGGCTATTTCATTGAGGTTCTTTAAAGGGTTGAATTGGTAAACAGGGATAATACAATTCGGTAAAACTGCAGATTAGTACAATACACTACACTAAGCTGCGCGTGGCATGCGGTGCTCATCTCCGTGACATTAGCCCTTAGAGCCTGTGGTGGGTGAGGACCCGTTACCCCGGGACACAGGGCTAGTGTGACTCCCGGGTTACCACAGTTACCTTCCCCAGGTAACCCCAGGTACCCATTTATCAACCTCGAAAGGAGGGAAGAAATTAGTACAATACGTACTCCCTATCTTGTGACCTTCAGTTGACCTCATTATTATTGACGTACAGGCTACAGGAGACCTAACTTGGCCCTCACTATTATAGTTCACTAACCTATCCTGAACATTTGTTACGTAAACTAAACACTGGGGGGGGGGGGTGCGCCCCCCAGACCCCCCTTATATATTTTTTAATTTCCGACGGGTGATGTAGGGCAATGGTTCCCAACCTTTTTTGTCCCATTCCCCCTTTTGCAGTCACTTTTCCACCTGTGGACCCCTACAACGAAATAGGCTAAGCCAGCAAAATTAATAGAAGACTTTTCTGCAAAAAAATGAATACGTTCATGTAAAATGCCTTGCACTGTTATGCTGATTAAGCTGTAGGCCTATTTATATGAAAACAGAACACGTTCTGTTCAGCAGACTTTTATATTTAAGCAAAATACATAGGAAAAATGTCATGTTATTGTTGTTATAGTGTTAGGTATTGTACGCAAAAGCTATCCTTATAATACTTGCCTTATTTTTGAGCTTGCAAGCACATGTATGAATAATAAAAAATAAAAAAATTCACATAACCAAACACATCAGTTTAAAAAAAACTGTTTAAAACTTTGTTTTTAAAAAAAGTTTCAAAAACAGCAATCTTAACAAATTCACGTAACAGAATAGATATTCCCAAGATTTAAAGACAAATAAAAAGGTAATTCGCAACAAGGTAGGTTATCGCACATTTAGGTTGAAGCAAAAGGCAAAAGAACTAGAACTGCCAGATCACTTATTTTGGGCTATGATTCCATCATTGAACACCAGAAGCTAGACAAGGAGTTTGACTGGAACACATTCTTGGCTGTTGAATCGTGGATAAGCTCAATGAACTCTTCTTATGCGTCTTTGACACATCATCAACCTGACATAAGAACGGATTGTTTTGCTAATCCTGCATAGCAATATGAATTACGGTAATTATTGCACTTACTATTACCATGATAAAATAACAGTTATTCATTTTCTCTCTCTTAATATTATATTCCAGTATATATTAAAAAATAATTAAATTCTTAGAATCTCTATGGACCCCTTGAACTTCTTCCATGGACCCCTTGGGGGCCATGGACCCCTTGTTGGGAACCACTGATGTAGGGGTTAGAAATACTGCTGGAGGTCAGATCTACAAGTTGAGGACGGTTATAGCTGTGCCTTGTAATGCATTAAACTGCAGTACAATCTACAATTCTAACAATGAATAAACAGAAGACTGCCAGTCATAAGTTTATACTTCTACTTTCTACCACCACAAGCACCACCACTGTCACAACCACCACCACTACCATAAATACTACCATTACCACTACGACTACTGTAACAAAAACTATCACTACCACTATGACTTTCCCTCATATTTACACTGTCCAAAGAAACATTATTGAACAAATTTTCATTTTCAAAAGCTAGCCTGTGTGTGGGGGGGGCTCCAAAGATCAAGGGATCAAGCCATTAAACCCTTGAAATAAAAACTTGTTCTTCTGCCTTGGTATAGCGTTGAGTTGTCAAGTAGCTTTTTGTAGTCGTAGTAGATATAAAACTAGAAGCTTGTAATAACTAGTTTGAGCTCGTTATTGTATGATGAATATTAGAGGAAGCAAAAAAAATATATAAAAAACTTGGTAATTATATTCTCTCAAAAAAGATAGTTGAGAAACAGTGGGTACAAGATGATTGTACTGTAGTTGTTTATCTTCATTGTTATCATGCAAAATACCAATGGCAATCACACACACACACACACACACACACACCGTCAGGCTACAAGGTGAAGGTGGGTTGGAAAACTTCACCTTTATCGTAATCAACATATATTCGTGTGTGTGTGTGTGTGTGTGTGTGTGTGTGTGTGTGTCACTTTCCCTCGTTTTCTTCCCAAGCAGTGTTATCAGGAGGCCACGTGTCCCCTTGTTGTGGGGATTTTATTGCTAGGAACATTGAGTCACAGGCGGAACAATATTACTTTTACAATACTCGTTAGTGCGCTTAATTAACCCATTGAGATCCAGAGCGTAATTTACATTGTTATTTGGGTGCCATTAGACGATTTGTAGTGAATATAAGCAACATTTTATAGATATGACCTGTTTAGTATCCCTGTCCTCTAACTAATTTAGTATATTCAGTTACTTTTCGTAATTCGTATGTATGTATGTATGGCTAACAACAGACGTTTTTATATAGCAAAGGAAAGATCTGGGTGTGAAAAGGTTAATGGTGTAGCGCTTGAATGAAGTATAGATTGACAACTAAATATGAGTGGGAATTGTCATTGGAACATTCGTATCTGTGACATTCATGTAAGTATTTGGGTAAAGGAAAGACAGGAATTCAATGTTAATGATATTCCTTATGGTTAGGAAGTGCTTTTGTACAATTATTGTCAAATGGGTTGTTGTTTTTGTTCTAATTCGGATTGACGGCCTGTGGTCATTGTGTTGTGGTGAGGCCTGTAGGGGGGGGGGGGTGGAAGGGCAGGGCGTCCGGCAGCAGGAAGTGGCTATGGCGGGGCTATACAAGTACACTCGTAAAAAGTTTCCACCGTGACGCAAAAGGTGGTGGTCAGGGGACAAATGTTGCAATATGTAGTCATAGACCACTGTATACCTGGACTGCGCACGGAATATCGGCCCGTCGCACAAGGGCCTGAAGTCGGAGGGCCGCTCGGATTCATATATATATATATATATATATATATATACGGATCATATAGACTGGTTTATCAGTATATATGATATACTGTAATCTTCGTAAATGTTTGTTCTATAATATTATAAAAAAAAAATCAGTAAAACACGCTAAAGAAATGCCATTACGAGACTGAAGAAATATGCATGAACTTAATATTAACTTCAAATCTTCGCCATTTAAAACTTTGCGATTCAACTTTTATCATGAAGGGTATCAATAGAAGCGCAATTTTATTAGCTTTCCATTGCTATATTTCGTTATCTGATTAATGAATTAGAACCATGCATAAATTAGCGTTAACTAACTAAATAAAATCATCAATCTGGTCATTTTCCCGATTGATGAGGTTATTTATTTAGTCAACGCTAATTTATACATGGTACTAATTCATTTATCAGAAAACGAAATATATAAGTAAATAAATAACCTCATCAATCGGAAAAATAACCCGATTGATGATTTTATTTATTTATTTAACGCTAATTTATGCATGGTTTTAATTAATTGATCAGATAACGAAATATAGCAATGGAAAGCTAATAAAATTGCGCTTCTATTGATACCCTTCATGATAAAAGTTGACTCGCAAAGTTTTAAATGGCGAAGAGTTAAGTGAATATTAAGTTCATGCATATTTCTTCATAGTCTCGTAATGGCATTTCTTTAGCGTGTTTTACTGTTTTTTATTTGATAATATTATAGAACAAACATTTACGAAGATTACAGTATATCATATATACTGATAAACCAGTCTATATGATAGTCCATAGACCTCTATATCTCTTTCCGGGGCGCCCCGCAGGCCCCTATGCAGCCCCGCAATTCAAAACATTGTCGCGTGAACAGTCCAGGTATACAGTGGTCTATGGTACAGTCTGTGTGTTGGGTGTAATGTTTCCCTTCTGTAATCTTGCCCAGCTGCTTATCTGTACACTCGAACACCCAAGCGATGGCAGGAAGGTCATGCCACTGTACCTTCATGGGTTTCTTTTATACTTTCAACGAGGCCATTGTATCTGCAGGGGTTTATTTTATACCTTTAACCCCTTGAGGCCCAGAACGTAATTTCCAATTGTAATTTGACCACCATAAGATGATTTTTAGTGAATATAAGCAATGTTTTTATAGAGATGACCTGTTTAATATCCTTGTCCACTAGCTAATTTGATTTATTTACTTACTTTTCGGAATTTTATGGCTCGACAACATACAATTTTATATAACAAAGGAAAGATCTGGGCGTGAAGGGGTTAATGAGAAAAGAGTGGTTCCAGCAAAGCCAGTAAATATCATTGAACTATTGACTGGTTTTGGGTTCCAGCTTAGTGGCTTGAGAGACTCCGAAAGTGAGACAGAGCAAGGTGACCCAAGAATGTGGTGTGATTGTCAAGGTCGGCTGCCCTTCATAAGTCGTGGTGTGGCTGGCAGGTCGAGGTCTAGAATAGTCAATGAGCATGCTGGAGCGTTGAATTCAAGTGGTTATAGTCAGGATAATCATAGGATAATGACCGCTCTTAAATTTACCCAATTGATAATATACCTATCAGTAGTAATGAGTTGGAAGGTGTGAAGGTGGCGAGGAAGGGAACTGGCGAATATACTCTATATACTATACTATACTATCACCTACACTCTTTAGTAGTAGTAGGGGACGCATCTTTTCTTTGAAGGTTTATTGCGAACTCTTAAAAAATTGCATCGAGAAATGAGGAATGGAAACTACAATGTCAAGTAGTATGCTCTCTCTCTCTCTCTAATAAATTGATTATATAATATCTCTCTCTCTCTCTCTCTCTCTCTCTCTCTCTCTCTCTCTCTCTCTCTCTCTCTCTCTCTCTCTCTCTCTCTCTCTCTCTCTCTCTCTCTCTCTCTCTCTCTCTCTCTCTCTCTCTCTCTCTCTCTCTCTGTATGTGTGTGTGTGTGTGTGTGTGTGTGGGCGGGCAGAGACACGTGCTGTTCGAGGTTGACTGGTTGAGTATCGTCGCCATGGTTACCTCCTCCCCCCACTAAGTGCCCGTCCCACGAGGCAGCCACGCCCCCTCCCTCCCTTTTCACCGAGTCAAAAGGGGGTTGAGAGTAGGACCGAGTGAATGATAGAGAGTGAGAGACAGAAAAATAGTGAGTAAATGAGAGAGAGAGAGAGAGAGAGGAGAGAGAGGAGAGAGAGAGAGAGAGAGAGAGAGAGAAGACCAGTAAGGGGAGGGGTGAGGGTAGAGGAATGTAAGGGGTTGAATAGGGAGTAGAGGAATGTAGGGGGAGAATGGTGAGAGGGGAGTGCCGGGGAGGGGAGGGAAGGGTGTATGGGTATTTGCCATAACATTCCTTTAAAGAGGGGCTTCTAGACTCACCCCGCCTTGTTTACCCCTGCACGGCGCTGTCCCATGATAACAGTAATGTAATGATAGTAATGATGACAGCCAATCGATTTATCATGTATAGTTATAGTTATTAGAATATGGAATCAAAGGAACCCCCTATGCTTTGTCGCCTTTGTTATTCTGTCTTCTTGGAAATCGTTTGTTCCAGGAAAGATGTTCGTGTAGGGTTACGGTCGGTTTTTTTCAGGCAACAATTTTTTTCAGGCAACATTTTTTTTCCATGCAATATTTTTTCCCGTGCAACATTTTTTCAGGCAACATTTTTTTCAATGCAACAATTTTTTCAAGGCAACATTTTTTCTAATACATTTTTTTTTTTTTTGCCTTGTGATATGACTTATTTTCAAGGTGCCTGCCATCTTTACAATCGGTGTGATCACTGTTAATGCCTGCAATCATTCGTTACAGGCTAACTTACAGCTGCAGATAACACTGATGTGATGATCCATTTTTTCACACACACTCACACACACCCACACCCACACACCCACACACACTTCGTCACACCGCCACGATGATCTAGTAGGGAAAATTCAGTATGCTTGAGGGTAAAGTGACTGTGTGTGTATGTATGTGTGTGTATGTGTGTTTTCCTTCCCACTCTACACGTGCCTGCTTGTGTCGTGGTTGGGTCTGACGCAATCCGGTTCTATCTGTTGCCAAGTTCAGAGCAAAACATGCTATATAACCACCTTTATACGCCATTATGTAGAGCTGACATGTTGCTTGATGATGTGGTCTGTAATGATGAGGATCTGTTGTGATTATTTGATTGTCATGACATTTTATTCATGGCTGATTTTGATCGATTGAGGGAGACTTGGCACGGTAGCTTGTGCGTTCGTGTGTACGTAGCGCAGATGGCATTCTTGGAAGAATGTTGTTAAGTGACAACATTTATTAGACAACACATTTTACTCTATCCTATCAAAGCATGGAGTGAAAGATACCCTATAGTTCTCAAGTGTGTTACGTAACAACCCTCACTGGGCCCGTCAATCTAATCTTTGTGTGAAAGAAATAGTGAAGCGAGGAAAAATAGAGCCCATTGTATGGCATCACCGACGTAAACATAACACACCCCCGTACGTCGCGCTGTGATTGGCTGTTAAGGCAGTGCGTCAGGCCCGGCCAATCAGCGCACGGCTTCTCTCTGACGTCACGCCCACCCGAGTCTCATGATCCAAACAAGAATCAGGCAGTAGTGAAAGACTGTGTGTGTGGGAGTGTTGCAGCGCGTGTCCTAAGTTTGCCTGAAGTATTCCACACGTTCACACACATACACGCACACACACCCTACCACGTGGTTCCCAGGGTGCCGCATATTGGTGAAGGAGTGTAGCAGCCACGGACAGTGTTGCAGGGGTGTAATATAACGCAATAGGTGAGTTAATATTCGTCAATGGCCCTCAAGAGACAGCCCTTACTCACTGTGCCTCGCTGCCAGGGGTATGATGATCAACACTGCCTCAACGTTTGGGCATGGATGAATAATTGACGTAGTGATGTGTACAGTTATGGCATGGTACTAAAGGCGACCTGGGATTATTTTTTCATGTAGAGAGAGCATGAACAAAACACTCGTATTGTAATGAAAGGTCATGGAAAAAGTTTGTGTAACTTCAGTTTAGAGGAAAAAAGTATCTACCTACTACTTTCTTTACACAACAGTTTCATTTTATTTTTTTAGTGAAGTGAAAAGGTGTTGTGACAGGCAATATTGTATGACAGTTGCCATCGCGCCGGGAACTGTTGCAGGAGAAAGTTAGTGTTTCAGCAGTGTTACTTAAGATTTGAGTCACCATTCGCTAACGAGTAGTTTTTCCCAGACACGATATTGTGAGGATAGTCTTTTCCTTGTGTTGTGGTTAATCCTGTGTGTGTTGCCTGTGACTTGACGTTAAAAGTTTCCTCGTCACTACCAGCAGTTACGAGTAAAGGTAGTCTTATGTAATGACGTAAGCTTGTCGTCTACACTTCAAGAGGCATGATAGTCATCGACTTGTAGCTTCTCAAGTAGTTGGTTTTGGAGGAGTGTGGCGGGAAGGGTGTTACCTAACGTTACCTCAACAAAGTTTTCCTGTTTCAGGGAGTGCGGAGGAGTGGCAGTGTTGGCATTGCAGCGAGGCGCATCATCACGACATCATGGTGAGTTTCTCCCTGACACATAGCCAGAAGTAGCCTGTAGTGGTGATAGCGAGGTTTAGTGTGGAGACCAGAGCAGGAAACAAACGAGACCAGCGTTACAGGAGGGAGGCGATGCCCTTATCTAATCTGTGGCTTATCAGCAGACAATTGCACGGACAAAACTGATTGGAAAAATTAGGCGATAAGGAACGTATGGAAGTTACAGGAGTGTGCATGCCCGTTCTGTTCTTTGGGTGACATTACATAAGAATGTGGTGGTGGGGCATAAAGATGTTTCAGATGAGTCATGAACCAATCAGGCGATATCATGTCTCCAGGGATGACGAGGATATGTATTGATAATATTATTTTAGCTTTTTCTATTATTTGTTATGCCATTCTTTGAACGAATCCTGTATGTGCAGTGTGCAGACATGCATGCCATGTAAGCATGATTGACAAACCCCCAACACCCTTCATTGCTCAGAGACCAGTCAGGGCCTGTGTGTGTGTGTGTGTGTTTACCTATTGAATATTTACAGGATTGAGTTAAGCTCGAGTAGTGTCCAGTCTTTGGGTATCCAATTATCATATTTTTCTTTGAATTTATGTTTACTGTTTACACACTGATGTTATAATTTTTCTTTCCATCTCTTCATCAACATATAAGAAGGCTATTCTTATATTTACCTACAATGCATAACTACATACTTCTCACTTCCTCATTTATGTGATCCTCGGGTGTTAGTTTCAAATTAGTCATTACACCCAAATCTTCCTTTCCTTTCTCTGATTCCATAATTATGTTATTTCCTAACTTATACACCCACTTTGGTCTTCTATCACTTCTATAACCAAAATTGATAACATGACACTTATTTGCAATAAACTCCATCTGCCATTATTACTCCATTCATTTTATTTATCCAAATCCAAAATTTATCCATTATCCAACATTTTATTACAGCAATCTTAATTTTTACAATTCTTTGTTTTTTAACATCATTAATTAACAAACATGTTCATACAGCTTCCTTCTGTAACATTGTGTGCGTGAGCGTGTGTCAAGCCTCAGTTATGCAGTGGCCATGTTGGCTTCCTTATGACACTTGCTTAGTATGTACTACCTTGGAATGTTAGGTGGGCATTGTCCCCGTGTTCCCCATCCCATGACTGGTAAGTGCACCATAGACATATATATTTTTTTTTCTTTGTAGGAGGTCATCCCATGGTGGCAGACAGACGTGAGTAAAGTCTGACTACTTGTATGAATGATTTGTCCACCATCTCTCATAGCTTGCTAGACTACTCGACCCACGTGACAACTCGACCTCGCCTAAAAGACAGCTCGACCCACGGGAAAAAGACAAGTCGACCCACATCGAACCTAACCTAAACTTATAGGTTTTAATGAAACCTAACCTAACCTTAACCACAAAGTATACCTAACCTAACCTAACCTAACCTAATCGTTGTCCTGGGGCGAGTAGTCTCACGATTGGGTCGAGTTGTCACTTGGGTCGACTTGTCCAGGCCTCTCTCATGGATCAGTTAACATTTTCTCCACGCATGTTCATCACAGAGGTGTGTTTGTGTGTGGGCGGACTTACTTAGGTATCTCAGATGTAGCTAACTAACACATGTGTCAGATGGCGGTTTGTCATTATGATAAGTTAGCTATTTGTGTCTCTGTATGGTCAATATAATGGTGTGTCTATTGAATGATGAATACTTGTTCACTGGTTCATGTGAATAGTGTGTAAGGCAGATACTCATCGTAGTTGATTTGTCAATGCTCAGTGTGGTGATGAAATTATGTTTTCCAGAGTGACTTCCTGCTGGAGTTCTGTGACAACAGTATGAGTACAGACACCAGGAAGGGACCTGGCATGCCCATCCCTCGAGGCCCTGCTAACAGAGTCATGCCGAGCCACCACTTCCAAGGGCTGTCCACTATGGCCCTTCAGATGGAGGACCACAATCTGCTGCCTGGCCAATCTTCAAGCCAGCAGTGGGATGCTCCGGCTAGCTCTGTGTCCTCCCTGTACCAGGATACTGGCAACAGCCTGTCGCCACTAGGCCCCAACTCCCCCTCTTTGTGGCCGCCTCAGTCTATGGACTTGGACATTGACATAAAGTTGGAGCCGTTGGATGAGCTTCTATCAGTTGATGACCTATTGCCTGGCCACACACTGGGACTCAATCCCACTGAGGATGTGTATCTTGATGAGGTTAATTTGGATGACCTATTCATGCCAGAGCCACTGGTTGGACAGAGCCTTGACCAACCCCAGTCCCCTAATGCCATGATGGCTGTGGCTCCTGACGAGGTGATGGGTAACCACCAAAGCTATTCCTCTCTCTCACCCGTTCCCATGCCCACTACATCACGGCACACCCAACCCATCAAGGCTGAGAGTACCTCCCTCTTCTCTTTGCTGGCCTCTTCCTTCCCTCCTCAAGGTGGGGGTTGGAGAGACCCCCTTCTGACGGCTTCTTCCCTCTCCAGCCAAACTACTGGCTTACAGTTGGGCAGCATTGAAGAGTGCCCTGCAGGTGACCTGAATCACCATAACATGTCACAGCCTCAACAACAACAGCAGCAACTGCATCTGCAGTGCCCACCCCAGGCTGCAGAGCCCACATCAGCCCTCCAGGAATTGTTGCTAAGATCTCCCTCTGCCCCACTGTCTCCACACAGTGTGTCCTCCCCACAGGGAGCCCCCTCCCCTCAGGGAGCCCCCTCCCCTCAGGAGACCCCCATGTGCACGTCTGTGCCTCGGCCCACATCTCTCTCGGCTGCCAACCCTCTGCTGTCTGCTCGTCTCTCATCATCGGCTCCAAGCCACAACTTCTCCCTGGAGCAGGCCTGGCAGCGCAGGGAGCCCCGCCAGCACCTCTTGTCCACGGGATCCCTGGCCGAGGAGCTTGGTGGCTCGGCCTCCTCCCTGAGCACAGTGGGCGGCATTCTGTCCCCGAGCGGCCACGATCTCTCCATTGACGAGGGTATTGACTCTGACGAGGCATCAGACAACGAACACTACGATTCAGACTCAGACAATGGTGAGTAAAATGACGTAAGCCATAAGTATCTGCATGCACTCTATAGGTCCTCCCTTGAAGGAACCCAATATTTCATTCCCCCTCGAGGCAGCCCATCACCTCATCCTGCCCTCAGGGAAAAGTGAAACCACAGTACTATATTACTATCAAAGTAGCATAACCAAACATAGGTGGTGTTTTACCTTTTATGTTTATATATATATATATATATATATATATATGTAATTTATCTGTATGAACCCTGTCTATTCTCCCAGACTCGGTGGTGAGTGAAGACATGGGCAGTATTTCTGGCTCTCTGAGCAAGAGGGAACGCTACTTTTGGCAGTACAACGTGCAGGCCAAGGGTCCCAAGGGGCACCGCGTGACCATCAACCAGCAGGAGCGGGACCCCCACAGCCTGCCCTCTGTCATGGACCCCGTGTTCTCCCCGCTCTGCTCCATCCAGGGCATCAAACACAGGTGACTCACTAGCTTCACACCCATTGATCCAAAGCATACTGGAGACCTATTGCTACCTGAAGTGTGTTTTGTACTTTTTCCTTTCCCCTTCCTCGTGTCCTTCAAACTGCCAAATTGATTGTAAATATTATATTAAAAGTAGCGATAGCAACCACTACATTGCTTTGGCACTGGTACCGCCATTATGTTGGAGAGTGTGGCAGTAGCAGTGCTGCATCTAGAATTGGTGGTGCCCACCCTGGCCAATGCAGAACCATAGTAATTCGTGATGCTTAAGAAAAGCTGGTATTGTGCAGAGACAAGTGTTATTATATTTTATTGCTAATATTCTAAACCATACCAGGAAAGCATTAATGATTGTCAACGGTCAGCACAGACAAAACCTAACCCTTGCACACCTTTCGTCCACCAGCGGGAAGGCTCGGCGCGGCGACGGCAACGACCTCACGCCCAACCCCCGCAAGCTGGTCTCTATCGGGCGGGAGCTGGACAAGCTCAACAAGGTGTGTGTGGCACTCCTCTGCAGAATCTGTGACACTTTAGAATGATTACAATGAGTCTTTTGGTTTAATTTTCCCTCATAAATTGGCAGTAGTGTATTCATAGCAAGGAAGTCTTCACCTTTCCTCCTTTGTGTTCTCTAAAGCGAGTGCATCTTTACAGACAATAAATGACATGACTCCAGTGTCGGAATTGCCCTTCAATGTGCGGCCAAAGTCCCGTAAGGAGAAGAACAAGCTGGCATCCAGGTAAGGCATCTCTGATCTCATATGCTAGCCTCTAGTTTATAATATAACTTTGGATTTACATAGAAAATTGAAGAATATTGTAGAAGATTTTGTATGTAGAAAATTATTACTTAGCTTAAAATGCTGAAGAGTAGTGTTCATAGTCAGTTCCATGAGGTATGATACTTCAGGTTCATTTTACGCTGAAGGCATATTACGTACATTGTTTCATTGGGAAAAGCCTTATTTTGTTTCCAAGATCTGTCGACATGTTACTTACACGAAACCTAATCTTGTGACAGAGCGTGTCGTCTGAAGAAGAAGGCGCAGCACGAGGCCAACAAGATCAAGCTGTACGGGCTGGAGCAGGAACACAAGGGCATGATTAATGCCGTGGAGGATGCCCGCAATGCCCTGCTGAGGAAGGTGGAGTTTGGCCCCAATGGCGTCATCCCCTGCCCCTCCCCGCACCCTCAGTCCTCCCCCAACACCCCACAGACCACCCAGGGCCTCATGACGCAGCACATCGAAAAAATGTGCAAAATTATTAGCAGTGAGTATCGGTGTCACGGTTCATGGTGACAGTGAATACAAAGAATTTCATGGAATTTGGTTGTGGAATTAAAAATAATTTTTTGTTATTTTTCGTTCTTATGTTACTCATTATATTTTATCATTATAGTTTTTTTTGTTCTTTCCATGATGACTTGCGTAATAATTGATCCATGGCTTTCTCTGACGTCACCTCCAGAGGTCCCAGAAGCTAATATGTCATCTCTCTTTCCAGAGCACAGAATTGCGGGTTACACCACAGACTTTGTTAACAAAGTTATTGAGAATTGTCAGAATGGGAATTCATCCGGTGGACTAGAGGAATTGACAAAGATCTTCAGTAATGCAAACCTGGCCACAAGTCCACCCTCGTCCAGAGGCACTGGGTTCTCATCGCACTGAGCCGGTGGTGCGGCAGTCCCATGTACAGGTGTACACTGAAGGTGCTTCAGTTTGTTTTTGAGCACTTCTAAGGTAAGGAGACCTTTGTCCAACTTTTAAGAACGAGCTAGCTGCTAGTAGTGATATCCATGACTTCAAAAGTAGTTATAAATACTATCATTCTACACACTTGTCTTACACGTGTGGTGACCTACTCTGCCTCACCTGGGTGTCAAACACTCCTGGTGACCTCAATCTTCCTGACCTGGGTCTTAAGTTATGTACTGTGTGAGTGATTTACTTGTAAAAAGTGTTATGATTACAACTTATGTAAGAGCCAGCACTGCAAGTGTTGTGTCTGTGATGGCAGCAGGTGGGAGGGACTAGCCTAGCTGGGTCCTCACACCAGACATTGGCTGTGACGGTTTGAGGAACGACAGACAAGACATACTACAAATCTTATGGTGTTGCTACCGTAGATCTTAGACCACCTGAAGAACACTGCAGGATACATAAGCCTATCGATAGCAGCATCCAGATACTCATTACAATAATTGATTGACAGTCTGAGGCTCATCTGATCTTTCTCACAAATCTTAAGTGTCCCAAAGCATGGACACACGGCTTGAACTGTTACTTTCAGATAAACTGTGCAATATACAAGGTGTAAATTCTTAGAAATGACTAATGTCTTATGTTCAAGCATAGAATACTGTATACAGTAGTCTATGGTTCTAGCAACACCTTGAAATTTTATCTATCTTATGATTTCATTTGACAAACAGTCCTCGTGAACAAACTTCCAGATAAGCATATTGATGAGGGAGAGAAAGATTGTGACTACATAGTTGCTGATGAGAATATCTATCGTCTAACTCATGAATCATAGATATAAGCCCTGCTTAGGAAACCTTCAGTATTGGAAGACTAGGAAGCCCTGAGGTCCACCAATGCTTGTTCATCACTCTGTTTTTGTTGCTGTTGTGGAGATACTGTTGTATAGATGTGTTAGCGATAGCCAGGGAATGAATGACTCCATTTATTGCATAGTGTACATATCTTTTTTTTGCAGCTTCTGTTTGTTATTATAGTCTATAATCCATTCAACCCAAACATGTGGTGGTCTGTAGCATTCCTGCAGGTTTATATAGCAAGTAACCTTAAGATCACAGAAATGAAACTTTCTTTAGCACTGTGTTTTGATGCCGAGGGAAGACTTGCCATACATCTCTTTCTAACTAGGAATAGTTGTTTAGAAGTATAGTTGGAAAATAATTTTTGTCAGCTAACAAATAGTGTTTATTTTTGTTATTGTTGGTGAATGTTTCAATGGCTGTTAGCATGGCCTGGGCCTGGGCCTGGAATGTTGCATATTGCTGCGATACCCTCATAGAGAGATACATCATGTTTTTGAGAATCCTAGAAGTACACAAAGCTGGGAGACAGTAAAGCCAAGAGGAATGGACGGAGGCCATGGTTAAGGTCTCCTGGCAAGAGATTTATCTCTTGCCCCTGTGACCTACACCAAGCCTCAGCCATTTATCCCAGGCTTGCCCTCCCACCCCTGTATATATTGCCCTTAGCAGCTCAAGGAAGGAGTGTTAAGTTCCTAATAGCACATTATCATTCCCTTCCCGGTGCCCCGAGCACCTGTGACTTTCCGGCTTTTGTGATACAGGTTGATTTAAGACCCGACGAAGACACAATACTACGAAGGTCACCGTCTATTTGGCCGCTATGATAGATTTGAGAAATTTTAATCTTCCCGCCGGGCAGCTTTACGGCCACATGGGACAAGGATCCGGCAATCTTGCATCACATCAACTTCCTTATAAACTAAACTCTTCATTTTTCTTACAAAGAAGTTTTTCATATCTTGAGTTGAACTTTCCACGTTTGTACATTCCATCCTATCACCTTTGCTACCACTTAAGTATGTGAGAACACTCGGCTTGGGATATTAGATTAGTTAAGGATGAGGTCTGATCACTTCAGACTGTCATCACATTGGTCAGAGAATCGTCAAAATAACACATTCATGATTCCTTACTGGTATGGGGAGGTAGTACAAATTCATAAGTATGTAGGTTGATAAAGTGTAAGTGCCAAGATGCAAGTCCATGTGGCAACCTTTCCTTGACTTGTTATAATTTTGTCTTCGTTAGGAAATCATGATGCACAAAAGAATCCCGTGAAATCACTGTTCAGTATGATTCAAGTTGCAGGTGACATGTTGAGCTATCCACATATATAAATAGATGTGAATCAACCTGCTTTAAGGGTACTGTAGGCATTTCAATGGAATATTAGATAAATAGTTATAAATTGCAGGCGAGTGTTAGGGATGCCGGGTAGTCTTTGTCGGAAAAAAAAGAATTTATGGGGTCTCAAAAAAATGGGTTAGTTTAGGAGACTGATCACTGCTCTAGAAACTTACTCATCCACAAGTGAACTTATGCTCACTCACCCGTCTAGTTGCTGTTAAGGGCATTTGCATGACACACACACAGGAGATGCAGCATGGTCTAGAGATACCCGTGTTGAATCTCTAGAGATATAATAATCTTATCAACATCAAACATCACGTAGCACATCGCATACTGATGAGGGATTCTGATTGTTAATAGGTCTCTCCTTGTACACATTGCGATGGAGAGATAGTTTTCACGTAACCTTATTGACATGAAGTCAAGCATACCAATTGTTGATGTGCATTAACCCCTTGAGGCCCAGAGCGTAATTTCTATTGTAATAAGGTCACAGTTAACGATTTCAGTGAATATAAGCAATATTTTATAGATATGACCTGTTTAGTATCCTTGTCCACTAACTAATTTGGTATATTAAGTCAATTTTCGTAATTTTATGGCTAACAATTTTTTATAGCAAAGGAAAGATCTGGGCCTCAAGGGGTTAAGATTATACTATAGAACAGCTTCACTTTTATAGACATTCTCAGTCCCCTCCGGTCCCCAGCATGCGGGGAAGTGACTCGGTGGGGTAACTCTGCTGTAGTGAGAAGATAGTATTTACAACGTGTGAGACAGATGATGGCAAGTCTGAACCAGCATCCAAGGCTGAGTTTGTGTACCTGATACTGTAGGTTAGGTTGCCTGGTGCCTATCTAGTCGCACTAATTCTTCAGAGCATTTGTAGCTGAGGTTGTCTGGTGTAGCTCAATAGTAGTTGTAACTGAAAATGGTTAAGTAGAAATGTTGGTGCCGATGAACTTTCTCTCTCCGTTATAACCTCATACACACATTTTTTCTTGCTACATCTGCAGATTGTCATGGTTTTTGGGGTGAGAATAGAGGGTAGCTTGTTTCTCACTGCTGCTCATGCCAATCTGCTCATGAAGTCTAGAGTCTGGATATCTTCCCCCTGTATGTAACCACAAAAATCTTGCTATGTCAGACTTCCCTTTAAGAGAACCCTGTCTTCATTGGAGTGTGTCGTGAATGTGGACTGGACACACATGCACTGACTTTTTTCTTCTTTTCCAGTAGCCAGTTGTGTTTGTAGAATATATTATTTTGGTAGTGCTTCCTAATCATATTTGATTGTAAAGCATACACTTTATGTATAAGTATGATGGCTCATGGACACAGCAAGTCTAGGTTATTAATCGTACGTAGGTAAATCTCGTATAAAAAGACGTATTATGCTCACCCTTCTGATATTTTGGCTGCCTCAAGTGGCGAGGCGTCATGTGATTTTTAACCCTTGGATGTATCCGATGTAGTACAATATACTCGAGTATTTTGACTGGAGAAAATGAAGTTATCAACTTAACCAATTCCTGCATTCACATACTCCTTTGATAAAACTTGCTTGGCTGATACAAATATTTTCCAAGCAAAGTTGTTAACTGTTCACAAAGATTTTTACATCAGTAAAACATCCACATTTCATATACCCATGTCAGTATTTACATAATTTTTATGACCTCTGGCCTATTAGGGTATGAGGTGTGGAGGAAACAAAAAAAAAATCATGGATAAAGGAGGATAATATTTAGATCACAGTAAAAATTCCACTAAATATTTGATACACAATACTTCATTGCCACAGACAGGAGTCAAATCTGCCTGTGGGCGTCTATGCTCACCTCTCCTCCTGAAGGTGCCGAAACTCCCTTGGTGGGGCAGCATGGCATAATGTATCTGGCCACGGCGCACCAGTTCAAATAAGACGAGTATTTCATTGCCGCCGGCAGGAATCGAACCCGCGTGCATCTGTGCCCACCTCACCAACTGAAAGTGGCTGTGGCAATACATGTTTTTAAATCTTTTATCTATTTATTACAAGACGTGTGCTAGCAGTGCACGCTTGTGAACAGAGTTGCCTATTATTCAACTTGAGTTATTCGTTAATATCAGAAAAAATATCGTCGCAAGTGATGCACAGACTACACTTAATATTTATTTTTCGTACCAAATTTTGTTTAACCAAAAATTCAATGTAATGCAAAAATGTTTCTATAATTTTAAGAAATAGTTGAGAAAATTAACTGAAACATGTGATTAGTTTAACGCATTATTTGCTTAATGCATGATTTTCCAGAAACGTAACTCGCGCGTTAAACAGGGTCTACGTCTGCACATTATTTCAACATCATAATTTAACAGTACAGAGATCAAGAGACGCCCATGGGCAGGAGTCTAATCTGCATGGTGTCTGGGCTCACCTTGCAAAAAGGCAAAAGCAAAAAAAAAAAAAAATTTTTTTTACAAATAATTTTAAGGCCTATTTTGAGTAAGTGAATGCAGGAATAATGTCTTATCGATGTTCAACCAATGAATGAGCCAAATTATAAATTCTTATACAGTGAAAATTAATGGACAGGGTCTTCCTCACCCTAGATTTATCTACAGTAATGAGGTATTACTCTAGTAGATTTCTGTTAATTGTACCTCTCGTTGCACTAAGTAATAAGCAAGCACTCTTAATAACTCCTTACATAAGTGTGGTGATCCTCTTCCTATAAAGAGAGTTCTCCCTCCAAGTGTTGAGTACTGTATACCATCCTTGTTCCCAGCATAATCATCCCTCACATAATTATGAGTCATTATGACAAAATTTAGAATAACAAGCTATTCCCAATTAATATGTGGTCATTTCCATGTATATCTTCCATGTAGATATATCTTAGAATATTGACAATGGTTGCCCCTTTGCTATTTACTGTTGTAAAGCTGTTAGCTGATCAGTTTTGTTGTGTGAATGTAATTAGTTGCGCGAACGTCACCGGTCGCCCTTCTGCCTCTCACTAACTATCTGGATCCAAAGCATCAGACACCAAAAACCACATACCTCCTTTCTTCCTGCCTCCTGTGTCTACTGTTAGTCATTTACAGATCAATCATCTGTGATACGAATTCAGGTTTAATATACGTCTATATTGAAGAAAACCTAAAAAATAGCATAAAAACAAATATAACTCCCAAAAAAAGTAATGGATGACAGCCGAGAAGGAAATTCATTATCAGCTTCTGGTGTTGTGTTGTGAAATGACCACACATTTAACTTAACTAATTATTACTGATATTTTAGTCTAAGCTACATCTATGTCTTGCATACCCATTGATTATTTTTATCAGCATATGAAATATAGCTGAGCGCATTTAAAGGTTATATAGAATCCCAAGAAGGCTCTGATTCTGTGTATGCCTTTTGAACACATGCAAACTAAAGTAATCTCCTCCTAAGTCTAAAGGTTTATTTACTTTGTAGTTGGACATACAAAGTTGGTGCTGAAGTTTGAATTAGTGATGCCAAATTCAATAGTCATGGATGGTACTTCCGATGCTCCAGTTTACCTTTACCTTCATGAAAGATGTGTCGGTCTGCAGTGAGGCCTAACGACGTGCCCGCCTGGGATGTGATTTAAACACTACAGTGTATTATTTCCATGTTATTAACCAATGTCTATATTACTGTTAATGAAAATTTGTACATATTATTTTTATATACCCTTCACTTCTTCAGAGCCTCTTGAAAATGTAAATGCATACTATTTTAGTTTAGTGAGAACCAAGTTTGGAAAGTTGGTTCAGTTCACATTTCAAAGTTTAATTACAATTTGTTAAATATACACATTTATATTAAAGATCTTGAGCCATTTCTCCCCAATGGTCTTATTTTAGCACATTTGGCTTAAAGTAGTCTTACCTAGGTAGACTTAAGTGACTGCCATAGCCTTGTTTTGCCAGGGTCACTTCCTTCCCAACATGTGGGAATTACCATGTTAAGTAATTTGTTTATCATGGACTACATTTTGCTTTATCTAAAACGTTAAGCACAGAGTTTGTATATTTAAATAAAATAATTAGAATAATAATGTTTCATTACCATGAATGCATGAGATAGGGATGTGGAGCCCACTACTCTGTGGAGCATTGACCCGGGGTGGTTGGCTACAGAGCCCGGACACACGGGGCGCAGTGTGTGTGTCCCTGCATGTCACGGCTGCCTGAGGACTGATTCACACTTAACAGTTTATAGTCATACCTTTAGGATTAGTTTGTGGTCCAGGAAAAAGTTACTGTATTCACACTTAGGGTCCGGTCAGTCTGCGTGCAGGTGTTTGTAATGAATAGGATGTTGAGGGTCAGCCTGTGAATCAATCATTAATAATTGGATGAACCAGAATGCTTGATCACAGTTACTTCAAAATAATTAAATTTGCATGATACGAGCATTTGATACAGTAAACCCTCACTTTTATGGACCTCTACATAACTCAAACTTTTTCTGCCAGTCCGACACGTGCAGGGATTTACCGATTAAGTTTAGTAAATGCGGGGTTCGGTTCGGTGGTGGGCCGACTGAACATGTACAGGCAGGTCGGTCGGTGGCTGTGAAAACAAAGCCGAGCGGGCAATGCGTGGCTGAGTGCCGATCAGTCTAGCTTTGTCTGCCGGATTGTAAACACTTCCTCTCACGCGTTTCCGTGCATCACCACGTTGCCCGACACGGAAATATTCGGAAATAGCGAACTTTCACCTCGAGTAACGAACAGTTTGTTATATGCGAAAATTTTGGATCCCTCGGATATAACGTCAGCCCCTTCCCCCCATTGGTTCGTAAAGTGAGGGTTTACTGTACAACCATACCTCGTTCAGCACACTCGTTAGTCCTGAAAACAAGTAAGCAAAAAATGCGTAAAATGAATGAATCAATATTTCTTAATATCGTTTTCTTAAAATATAAGAATAATTTGGTGCATGACTGAATTTTTCACGTTATAAAAATTATGGTTCAATTTCTTTTTTTCAATAATTCTGAAATTAATAAGTAAATGAAATAATGATAAAATCAATCATATAATTGCATAAAATAAGGCCGGGTTTGGCCGGGTTGTCACACCCAACAAAAACTTTTCCAGCCCCGCATTGCAGGAACCTGAGGAAGCTGTAGTTCCAGGTGATGAACAGCGTCCATGGGCAGTGAAAGTAGGACGTGAAGATAATGCACATTTATTGACATGTTCGACATGATGATCTCACCTTACTATTGTGGAGAAAATTGAAGGAATGTGACCGGACAACCAACGAACTTCCTCATTACAGCATCTCAACTCTGAAGAGGTTATCACTAGGTCCAATAGTTTAAAATTCTTTTTTCCATAGGACTTTAAACCATACATGTGTTTATTGGATGAAAGCCATTGTTACTGATAGCAACTGCAAAACAACAACAGTAATAATGACATTCAAACTTTAAATAATCTAATAATTACATGAAAACCTAAAGTAAAAAGGTGAATCGCTAAATAAAGAACGTAAACCTATGAATAGCTCTCAGGCAAGTCATGAGGGCTGGGCATGGGAGAGGCCATGGGGGGAGCAGGGAAGTGGGGGGCAGAAAAGGAGGGGGTCACCTGGCTACATAAAGTGGTGATGGGTCCCACATGCGCTGCAGCATCACAGGGTGGAGATGGGTGGAGACTCTTCCCTTCCCTGGTAACCCCGCCGAGTGTCATGGTGGTGGTGGTCTCCAAGCCTTGCCAGATGGTTCCTGTGGAGACCAAGGTAATCTTAGTTTCTGTCAACACCGACACGTGAACCTTAGTAACGGTAATACATTCATTGAATAATACCATACATTTTCAGGGGAGGATCTTGCGAGTAAGGGATTAAAACAAATATTTCCTAGTGAATCTCACAGGTAAGTCATTTGTAAGAAGCCATCTTCAAGGCCAATGACTTATCAAACTCCCCTTTGAATGAGCACAGGGTCACTGAGAAAGAAGGCATAGCAGTGAACTTATACTACACTTTAACCAAGCACATGGAACTGTTACATGAACACACCAGGAGAGCAACACCATGAACTATGAGTATGAAGGCTGATTGAACACAGATTGCTCCTCCACCACCCATGAAGGGTTCACCTCACACTAACACTGCTCTGCTTCCTCCAATCTGACACACAAATACCGGGTCCTCTATAAAGAATCATAAGCAGGGTGTGCTAAGGTTGTCACTGTCACTGTAAAAGACCCACTTACCTCCAAAAGACCAACAAAGTGGTACAAAGCCTTGATGGGCTACACCAACGACAAAAGGCTCGACTGGTAAGACAGTAGGTGTGTGCTCAAGAAAACCTGAATTATTGGATCAGGACAATAATAAATATGAAATAAATACAAAAGCTTAAAACATAAATAACTCCAAATTAATTCCTTTTGATTAATGTCAGACTAGTATGATCAGTTAACACCAATAGCTATACTATGCACTTTCATCTTTGTCTTTATAACTTGCCTGCCCTTAACACATCACCATGTCTGCCAGCAGCCATGTGACCACTTCCAAGACAAGGCATTACTTTCACTTCACAAACAAATCCACTTTGAGAATCAAGGCAGATATAGGTTTAACATTAGATTCCAATATAAGTTACAGGTCAGCACTGGTAAGTGTTTCAAGGTGACAGCATCTCCTCCACACATCACATCAGCATGCTCATGATTTCCAAGTCATTGCGTCTAGATGGGATTCTTTTATTCACCCATTTACTCATATCGGGGGAAAAAATGTTAGGTAAACTTAAGATGATTTAAAATAGATCAATAGATCCTTAATCCAAATATCAGGATCTACTGTAAGAGCCTTGGCTCAAAGGGTGGTGATGATGGGTTTGCTTGCTAGAATACATAGCGGCCCAGATTTCTAAACGAGCCTGGAACAGAACGCTGTACCTACGAATTCCTTGGCAACATTTATAAACTCATTTTTGTCCTAGGAACGTGCCTAGGGCAGAACATTCACAGGCACGCTCGTGAGATCATTTATCTTGTCCTAGGAATTTCCTAAGCATAAAAATGGCCGACCTGCACCAACGTAGATGCCAATTTTGGTCTTTGCGCCAGTGTAGGGACGTCTTTATAACAAGTATTACGGCAATACATTTATCAAATTATCTGTGCAATCCCGTTTTAGGCATACATAGTACTTTAACCTGATGCTGTCACTTACAACGAGCAAATACTCTTAACAGGGCAATGTATGCAGCTAATATCACAGCACAAACCTAAATCCCTGTGTCCATGAGAGCAGTGTGACATGTGGAGCGCACTACAACAGTCCCCCCCTGAGGCCCCTGAAGGATGAGAGGCATTGGCACACTGACGGATGGACGAGTGGGCAGAGACAGAGAGGTGTTTGCAAAGATAACACAGAAAGGCAGCTACACCTAAGTGATGAAGAAATATTACTAATAATGTATAAAAGAGCCTCAAAAAGATATGGATTAAAAGACAAACTCCTTCCTCAAGAATTTTAAAATTTCCAAACAAAAATGAGGTATGTTACCGATGCGAGGGGTTGTTATTTGTTCTTAAGAGTAACTGGACTTAGTAATACCAGGATAAGGCAGATGAACAATAGTACAAACAGGTATTATGCCACTGAAACTGTAATAGGTTCACTCATGATATCCGCACCAGAAAACAGAACAAATTTAAACACATTAGTAAATGGTAACACGCTCCTTAAAAAATAACAACCCTCTTGTGAAAGTGCACACACACACACACACAAACTGATGAAATGCTAGAAATACTCTGATCTCTAGTGACAGATGGCAGGTCCTAACATGGTAGCACAATGCCGATCACATTGAACTGTGAGACGCATAGGCCCGTACCGAGAGTTAATGATGAAGGGCGACAACCTTCGTCGACTGAGGAAGGGTACCATAAATGGGATATTTTTTGGAACGAAGAGCAGCGAAGACGGTTGAAGGTGGGCACGAAGACACGGGGGCACCCGTGTCTTCGTGCCCACCTTCTTCGCTGCTCTTCGTTCCAAAAATATCCCTTTTATGGTACCCTTCCTCAGTCGACGAAGGTCGTCGCCCTTCATCATCACTCTCGGTACGGGCCACAGATTCACTGAGTAAGTCACAATGAGATGACATCACTAAGTCCTCAATACCATTTGTCTTTAGTCACGCTCGGCCAATCACTCTTTGGGACAGTTAGCGGGGCAGAGGTAGCGCACTCTCACATCAAACGGTTGCTCATAAACAAGCCATTTCATTTTCCATAATCTTTGCTGTTGATCTATGGTTCTGTTACGGGAGCACACCACAGAAGCAATGCTCTGTTAATTATACACAGACTACACACCTGTTGAATACATTTATCTTTCTGTCTCTCCATTTCCTATGCATGGCATTTATTTGCATTTATTTTGCTACCTATCTCCCTATCTTGCTCCATTCATGTATTTTGCTTAAATTGTTCTACAAATCTTTGCAATCCTTGTGATTTTGACAGCCAAAAAAGGGCCCAAACCTATGCATAATGCATATGATGGACTCTTGAGCTCACCACCATAGCAGTTGCTACTGGGAAAAAAATTCCTTGAATAGTTTTATTTCATATTAACCTATTGTATGAGGACTTTAGTTGCTACACGCATTTTACAGAGCTTCAACAATACGTCAAATATAACCACAATTTTTTTTAAATTGTGAAAAGTTTGGCAATTAGATTGAGGAAGGCTATGAGGACATTATGGATTATCATAAGATTACAAGCTAAAAAAATATATATATTTAATAAAAAATAAAATAATATTAATATCAAATAAATAAAAAAAAATTAAAAATACCACAAGTGGGAAAAGGAAACTGTGGAGAATTATTGAATTCACGAAGAAAAAAACCCTGTCTTTCTTGATACCGGGAATAAGGCATCAAAGCTATAAAGAAGGTCAGGGGTTATATTTGGAATCCCAAACTAAAGTTCACCTCTATTAAATAATACTCGTATTTTCACTAACTAAATAAAACTGGTGTAGAAAATAAGGCCGATGCACTAACTATCACCATGCTGTCACTACTCAGCACTAACTCCTACAGCCCTGCTCTGCAAAGTGTCCTTGGGTAGGAAGAGGTTCTGTTCAGAGTCTTGAGTGTCATTTCACAAACATGAATTCTGTAACAGGAGATTCAGCTCACCTCTAATATTTCACCCATTGTCACTTCCATGTCTCCCCTGACGTCCATCCTCCCACCTTGTTCACTACTAGGAAATAACTTACTCATGATGGAGTTAATGACGTTTTAACATTGTGATTCCAGTCAGATTTCATTAACTGCCACAAATAACAGCCTGTCACTTAAAACTGCATTACTAGACATGGGACCACCGGGGGCCAGGACTGTGATGCAACACACACACTGGGGAGTTGGGTTACAATTTGGAACCCAGACATAATTAAAATGGACCCGCTTAACTTTGGCTTAAAAAAATCCAACCTATAAAAATTCCATCATTCAGTAAACAGTGCACTGCAATTAACTGACAATTCTCAACAAATGCCTAAATACAACAAAATACTACGTATAATATATAAAAGTGATACTACAAAAAGAGTCAATCAGTATATTTAACTGTCCTACTTGTGCTACCTGAGTCAAGAGTCCAGCAGGAAGGGTCAGTGTGTTGGGGCAAGCAAGGCACGGCACAGGCAGGCAGCTCCATTACTGCAATAGTGACTTGCCTCTTATTTCTAGTATCTCATCTTTTTTTTCTTTTCCTAGAATTTTTCTAAAAATATATGCCTGCACATCCTGGTTTGCAGTCTGAGGAGCACCCATGCAGGAACCTCTCTTAGGTATTACTAGTAGCGAGGGGAAGGAGTGAGGTCAAGGTCAACAAAGGTCAAAGACAGGAGTGACCAGTCAGTAACACCGAGCAGCACTAACACACCTCCTTCTAAGTCTTTTGAGTCCTGAAGATAGGAGACGGCTTGTCTTGTGTGTGATACTAAAACATATATTTCTGATTAATGACATACCACTTCCTTAAATAAACTCCAAGATATATTTCTATCGAGAATTTGTGGGAACAAATATTAAAAACTCAAAAGTGGAGTGGGTACTGTGGGGGCCTTTCAGTATAAGGGAAGAGAAAGTAAAGATCTGTATTGGGAGGGAAACAACAACGCAAGGAAGGAGATGGGCTTGGCCTCCCTCCGCCTGGCCCACCCACAATGCACCACTGACCACTCACCTGGTGAAGACTCTGTAGGAGAGAAGAAAGCAGCAACAAACATGTGGCCACTTACCTCAAGTGGAGATCACTCACTGCTTAAAGCTTCACAATGCCCGCCCATCTCGTCCACTTCTCTGCCCAGTCTTGTACCTGCTTCTTTGGACCCATCCCTTGTCCTGTCCTCACCACTGCCAGAGAGCTGCCCAGATGCCTGTCAGGAGATGCAATCAAGGTCAATCAAGACCCAAGACATGTCAAGGAGTATGATGAGAATGAAAATCCATAATAAGAAATCATGAAACTCGCATACCCTATTCAGGCAGCCTACATTATAGAGTAAGAGAGATCTAAAAGTGATTCTTGATTGTAAGTGCATGTATGATCAATATCAATAATGGGTATTGAAGATGTGGCCAAGAAGACTTGCTGGTGAGAAGTGGAGGAGCATGAAAACAGATTAAAGAATACAAAATGTCAAACGCACCAACCTAGTAATTGCCGTTTTCCTCCCGATATCTCCTGCGCTCAAAATCTTTACTGTGGGACCGTCTAGGTCTGTAAGAAAATCAAGAAAACATAAATAAGGCTCAAATAATAAATCAATAGATAAATCAAACAAATCAACAAATAATAATAATAATAATAATAATAATAATAATAATAATAGCATCCAACATCCAGTAGTTGTAATACACACTATCCTATACCTTAGTACACTCTTGATACAGTATAGGAGCAGTGGGAGACTAGGCGATGGTACACTGGTTTTTTTAAAGAGGCAAAAAATCCTGACCCCTTGCTGCTTACTGACTGATATTTGATGCCAGAAGAAGGTAATACTACGCTTCTTCTTAATTTCAGCTGTATTTTATCATAGTTAACCATATTATCAGGTAAACATAGGCATAACTTCAAGCATGTGACCTTATGATATAATGCAATTTTCACCTTGTTAAAGAATATAGACTAGGTGATGGTAGTGTTAATGATGTTACATGTGGGAGACTAGGGGATGGTAGTGTTAATGATGTTACATGTGGGAGACTAGGTGATGGTAGTGTAAATGATAAGTTACATGTGGGAGACTAGGTGATGGTAGTGTTAATGATAAGTTGATAAGTTACATGTGGGAGACTAGGTGATGGTAGTGTTAATGATAAGGTACAGGTGTGGCTGGCTCTCTCACCTGTCCCGACGGTCATTGTCTCGTGAGCGATAAGTGCTGCGGTCACGACTGCTGGAGCTGCGACGGTCCCGGCTGCGTGACCTCCGCCGATCCTTTCTGTCCCGATCCCGATCCCGGTCTCGGTCTCGGCTACGGTCTCTCCTGTCACGATCGCCTTCGTAGCTGTGGAGGCAACACACTGTTAAGGCACAACACTGGTGGCGCTGTAAGGGAGCACACACAGCACCTCAGGACGGGCTTGCCGAGTCGTGATTAAATTCCTACAAATGATTATGTACAGAATTATCGGATGTCTAAGATACTATTTCCTTTCTTAAATTAGACTCTAAAACACTGAGCCTCCCATGAATTCAGCAGCGTGCATTACCTTTTCCTGCGCTTGTCCTCCTCCTTCTTGCGCTTGTCCTCCTTTTCCTTCTCCTTTTTTTTCTCTTCGTCAAGCAGAGCTTTGCGTCTGTCCTGCCGTTCTTTCTCTCGCAGCTCCTCCCGCTCTGTCCGGGCCTTCTCCCGGTTCTGTAGGCACAAGAGCCCGTAGGTCTAGGTGCTGTACAGTCTGCTATTTCATACTTGTTAACCATATGACAGGTTCTTATAATTTATTCTTCTAACTTCTTTCATTCTAGGCACTGGTATAGTTGATAAATTACCAGCCATTTGGTGGTTTCTAGAAGTGCTTCAATAAATATTTCATTGCAGTTATACTGAACATGTAACATCTTAAAAACCAATGATCCCAAAGCATATTTTCATAATATATTCTACTGTTTGAGCACCCTACTGTCTGCGTTTGGAACCTTAATATGTACATCTCGGATCTCCTGGATGGCCTCCCGCAGCTTGGCAAACCCCACGTGCTGCTTGCCGGTGAGGTGGTCGTCGATGCGCTGCTGGGCGTCCCCCACGATGAGGAAGGCGCCGCACACCTCACACACCTCCATCTGCTTCTCCTGGGAGGCTGCCATCTCTGCAGCCTGAGCGAACAGGGGATTGGACACCTAATTTACATGAATGAATGCTCTATATAGGCAACATTATAAAACAATGCAATAGTTTTTCTCTTTTTATCCTTCTATGTGTTGTCATTTATGAAACAATTATAGTCAATACAGCAGATTTCTACAATTCTATAACACATAACACAAGGCTAGAACATTACACTCCACGCCGGGAGCATCACGGCAACCACAGCCTCGACTCACCTGGTGCCAAACAGAGTTTTCGCTGCTGCGGCGGAGAGTATCGCGCTCCTCCCGCAGCTGATCACAGAGCTTGAGCAGTCCCTGGGCCTCCTCCACGTTGCCCTCAGAGCCCAGACGTTCTGCCTCACTCACTAGTCCTGTTATGCGCTCTGACAGTAACTCCAGCTGTTCGTCCACCCGGCCATCCCCGGTGGTGCTGCTCTCCTGCGAGGGACAGTTTAGCAATAAATTCAGATGCCACTTGAAAATGCTTAAAAAATAAAAGAATCTGGAGTTGCACATGTATAAATTGTGTCTAGCACCAGATCAGGCCATGGGAGGATTACACTCAGGCCCTGAATGCTACTACAACCAGGTAAATACACTAACACAATTGAAATCATCAATTCATAAATCAACAATATTAACAAAAAATAATAAACAAATATTCATTATGGACAAATTGAAGAGAGGCCAAACCCTTACCAGTGCCTCCTTGACTGAGAGTGCCAGGCGCTGCTTGCCTTTCCTGATCCGCTTGTCCACATCCGTCAACATGGACTCGGCGTACCTCACAAACTCATCCTCGAAGGCAGTGCGGCGGTAGGAGTTGGAGAGATCAAACTCTCGTTTCAACTCTTCATCGTGAATATTCTGGAATAGATTACTCTATTATAAACAATTTCTTTACAGCCGCAAACTTTCAGAGTACAGTAACCTTGGAACTCAAACGCCCCTTATTTTCAAAAAACTTGGAATTCAAACTTTTTTTGGGACAATATCTCACTCCAGAATTCAAACGTTTTCTTGAAATTACAACAAACGCCACGCACACGCCAGGCGTCTAGGGTTGCCATTTGGTGTTTTTCATAACCAAATTAAGGTAAATTTGGTTATGAAAAAAATTGCTTTGAAATTTGAACTGCCTCGTGGAACGAATTATGTTTGAGTTCCAAGGTATCAGTGTATCTTCAATATTCCATGAACGCATTGATTGATAAAATAAGCGAGTTCACTAAAGATAAAACAAGCTCAGAAACAGAAGTTCACCTATTCTTACCTTCTCACACGGCCCAAGATCAGATTTTGTGTTGGTGAATAGGTCATGTGGGCAGAATTTGACCAGGTAATGGCGGCAAACCTGTAAAATGAAATTGATAATAGATTATAACTTTTATCTAATTAATACACAGCATATTGTCTTACTTGCAAAACTCCTAAGGCACAACTAGTACTATGTGCAAATATTGCCCTGAGTGTGAAGGCCCAGCAGGGCGAGGCTTAAGGATACTATAGTGGTGGCTGGGGAACAACCTTGCTAATGATGCAGTGGATGCTTCTTGTGTTGCCCTATCTGGCCTAGATCCTCGGAAGGCTTACTGTGTCATTTTTTTTAAACGCCAGATTCTGATGGTGTATGACTTTTTTTCAAGAATTTTGTTCTTTCTATTTTCGGTTCCAATTTTGATACAGTGAGTAATTAACTTTTTTTCTTGATATTCTTGTTTTCCATCATATTTTTGTTTTTTTGTTTTTAAACGCCAGATTCTGATGGTATATGCAGTGGCGGAACTGCGGGGGGCACGTGCACCCCCTTCTTAGGGTGGTGCCCCCCCATTTTTACCCCCCTTGTTCCGCCACTGCATGAAACCTTGACAGAGACAACAGCTGTGAACCCTCAAGCAGGTGTATGATGCCTCAAAGGTGGCAAAACTGTAACCCAAGCATAAAAGATGAAAGTTGACGGGTCATTCCCTTGATGAGTGTTTCTTCCTCCTTTGCTCTACATGTATCATATATTACACGAAAAACTTAAATGTTGTTGCTGCTCCACTATCGTAATTTAGTCTTTTTCGAGAAGGGAACTATTTTCTTCTTCTAAGTTTATATATTTTTATGAATAAATATGTTGAGGGCACTCCCCCACACCTATAAACAAAAACAAAAAATCTGACAAAAACGAGTGCCAGATTCATTCAAAACACATCAAAACTATTCAGGAAAACTAAGTTTCGGCCTCGAAATCGGTGAAAGCTCACTACCGAAATTTTACCTCAAAACAATTCAGAGCAAAAAAACAAAATTTCGTCCTTAAAGACACTAGTGCCCAATGACAAAAATGTTGCCATGGTTACTGCCTTCCTTCACTGTAACATTGCCAAAACTCAAACCCAGTATGCGGATCGATCTCCTTCAAGCTATGCACTCCAGTCCTGAGTAATGCCTGAGCCCAGCCCAGGGTACTGAGGGTGGGCCAGTGTGGCGGGGCGGGGCGGGTGTAGGGATGGGGGGGGGGGGCACCACGGCGTCGGGGGCTGCCAGACCCCAACAACAATTACGTCATTGCTAACGACACAGTTTCCTCCACCCACGACTCCTCTAAGGCCCAAGGCAAACCAACCTACAGCTGTGTGGTCGCTGTGGACACCCCCTTGTCGTTGTACTGGGGCCAAAAAGGTCCATAACGCCACAATAACACGACCACGAGATCAATGGTCCGCCCCACCGCCGCCCCTCGCCTGGCTGCCACCACAGTGCCCCATGGCCCATGCCCTGCTGCTGCTGCTTACCTCGGGGGAGTCCCAGCTCAGTATTTGTGATCGATCCTCCGGCAGGACGTTTCTGGTCCTGCCCATCAGCTCGTCCAGGAGCGCTGCTGCCGCCTGCGTCGCCATCTTCCTTCCCACTATGGACTCTCAAATGACTCCTCCGTACGGCTACCTGCTGGCACGAATTGAATTTTATTATTTCCTTTACTATAGGACTTAATACTCTTCTGGAATATTGAATTAATTTGCGTGAAAATGTTTTTGTATTTTTTGTTTGGTTATAAAAAAAATATGATACCTGTGATTATCAAAAGTGGTGTTCTTGTTCTTCTTGTTCTTGTTTTAGGGCTGCGAGGATCAACTGCGAGTTTAACAAGTTCCCCATCACAAGTTACCTGTCATCAACATTATATTATTAAAAGGACGTATTCCATGAAAACTAATGGAACTAGCCACGAATAGTTGTCGTTAGCCGTAATAAATGGCTTGCGAGGCGCGCAATGAATACCTCGGCCACTGTTCTAATATTTGCCTTTATATACATTGACCTGCCTGGTGCTTGTGAAACTTCTCTAGTCTTGGGTTTCTCTGTGCTGAGTTCAGGAACTTTACATACGTGTCATTGCTCCTGTATTAACCCTTTCTACGCGCCCATAGCCATAGGAATCATGAGTGTGTGCGTTGAGATAATGCATAAAAGTTGTTCTTAGCTTCCTTGTCAGGCGAGTAATTATTCTAATGAAAGTATCCTATTTAGAAGGTGACTTTGGGGAAGGTGAGGAAAAAGGAGAATATTTAGAGGCTCGGGCTGTAACATGATGAGGCATACGACCGCTACGAGTGCACAGCGGATCAAACCACGGAAATGACAAGCCCTGTTGATGGCACGTCTGTGAGGAGCAACTGTTGCCTGTACCAGTGCTCTCTTCACCTTGCCACAACAGTGACAACACTCATTATAATGGCCACTATGGGCATTCACAGCCACTCACCATGGCCAACATCAAGGATAGTCTTGTACTATATAGCATAGCCTACACCAAGAATGATACACGTATTTTCAATAGTTGATTGAAAACGTCATGATGGAAACCAGTGATGTTACAGGCATCACTGTAACTTCTAATGAAATAAAAAAAAGTATTTTAATTGAATTAAGACCTCATGATATATTGTTTTACGTGCATAGCAGTAGCTGAAGCACACCAAAAAAAACTATAATAGGTTGGATGGCTTGCTCGACCGATGGCATTAATTTTAAAATAATAGGCACAATAAGATGAGCAGATGTAGTTAATGATTATGGATGGTAATGTAGTTGAGATTACCTTGGCTTTATAATAACAGTCTATAGGACACACACACGTCACACTGGCCTTTGGAGTCAAGTTTTGGGCTGTGTTTGGCATGCTATCACCGGAGAGTCTGGCAACCCTCTGTGCGGTCACTGCGCATGTCCCAGGGTGCGGGCAGCAGATATTGCTCCACAGGCCTGCAGGTGGGCTTACTTTTCTGTATTTTGTGGCCTAATTTACTGCTGTGTGCCGCCCTCCCGCCACCACTCCCATCCCTGAGCCTCACGGACCGCCCAGGATGCCGCGCCAGGCACCACCACCATTATGAGGTGAGGCCACACGCCACACTAAGGACACCAAATAATGAGTTGGACATCTTGAAATTCCCATTTTGTTTTTAGAAGGGATGCATTTATCGCCGCCTGTGTGCAGGTGTTGGGTGGGCCTTGTGGGTGTGGGCGGCTGTGTGTGGGCCAGGCAGCCACGCCTAGAGCAGGACAAGGGTGGAGGGGAGGGTGGCCAGGCGGGCCGTGGACGAGATGAGAGTGGAGGAGAGAGGACGTAATAGGCACCTTGCTGTCAGGACTTGCCTCATCTCCCTCAAAAACACATTTATAAATAACATTTACCGCGGAAAGGTTTTAAGAAGGGTCACAGCCAGGGGAGCCTCGCCGTGGGGAGCGGAAGTGACAGGCCCATCAGTTTGTGTCAGCCGCAGCGTATGTGTCAAACTGGCTAGAGGGGAATTGTACCGCCTTCAAATCTTACGTTACTGAGCTAGGTCACTCGGTCACCTGAGTCCGTGGTGAGGTCACATGACCAGTAAGATATTCCCTCTGTGCAAACTTTCCCTTTAGTGCAGTCAACAGGTTTATTAATGCACCAGTTACGGTATTGTTTGCAGCTACATTGCTCTGTAGCGGCCTGCACCTTGCACGCCAAGTGACTTTTGAGACAAGCGTTATGATATCTTTACTGTGACCAAAGACACTCTACAACGTGTCTTTGCTGTGACGACAAAAAAGTGCTCTGAACCATGAAGAAGAACTTTGTTATATCTGAACTGATGCCCTTCCATTTTGCCATATCTACTTTGTTGGAAATCTCTCTCTCTCTCTCTCTCTCTCTCTCTCTCTCTCTCTCTCTCTCTCTCTCTCTCTCTGATGTGTACAGCGCGACTCTTTTCCAGTGATACTCGAAATCGGTGTTTAGGACCCACCTATCAATGTTCAGATGCTCATGAAAGGCAGCCAGAACACATGATATTTTTACTTGAATGGTTGGAAAATATTAAACGTATTTTACAGTAAGGATTAGATGCATACATCATCATTATAAATAGAAAGGAAAAACTGTTTCACAAATAGGGTGGTTAATGATTGGAATGGACTCAGTAGACAGGTAGTTAGTGTGGAGTCATTAGGGAGCTTTAAAAGGAGGCTAGACAGTGTTATGGATGGGGATGAAAGGTGGATGTAGGTAGTGTTAAGTAACAGGAACTACCTCGTGTAGGTCTCGTGGCCTCTTGTAGCTTCCTTATTTTCTTATGTTCTTATGTTCTTATTAATTAAAAATCAGTCGATACTATCACATGGTAAAGCAGCTTATAATCCCCAGATGGAGGGCACCTAGGCTGGGATGATGAGAAGGAGCCACAAAAGCTCTGCCCACACTGAGCACCCAGCCGACCACAGAGACGTGAGTACCCGTGTGGCAGAGACAGAGAAACATTCTTGTAATCAAAAGTAGATATATAAAAGCAGCAGAAAACCACATTAAAGCTGAGGCAGAGGGAGTGCATTGTGGAGACGGTGAGGAGCAGCAGCCTGAGATGACTAGTGTGCATGCAGAGGATGAGAGAGAGCTGAGATATATGAGACAAATAAATGCTAGAAGTGAGAGGATGACCCCTTACTAAATGGGTGGCTAGAGTGCCGGGGTATGTGAGTGAGAGGTGGAGTAGGGGTGAGAGGGTTGCAAAATGTGAGAATGAGGTGCAGGACAGGTGCAAGTGGAAACCCTTCTGGTGTGGCCAGCCCTTGAGGGAGTTCCAATGAACATGTCAGTGTAGACTTGATGTGCACCAAGTTTATGCTTTCCAAAGAAAAATAATAGTAGATCTTAAGGCGTTCAATGATTAACCCCTTCACGCCCAGATCTTTCCTTTGCTATAAAAAACTGTGTGTTTTCGAGACATATAATTACGAAAAGTAACTTAATATACCAAATTAGTTAGTCGACAAGGATACTACATAGGTCATATCTATAAAATATTGCTTATATTCACTAAAAATCGTCTAATGGTACCCAAATTACAATGGAAATTACGTTCTGGGCCTCAAGGGGTTAAGGAGTTCCATGATTACTGTGTTGTTTGCGCCGTGTTGCAGGGGAGCGGTGACGGTGGCTGTGTGGGAGAGGACCACGGAGGGGGCAGCTGCTGCAGTAGTGGCGGTGGAGACACACACCACGACAACCACCCAGCAGCCTCCAGCCCCTCTAGTGGGGGTGGGAGGGGTCCGCCCACGCACAAAGAGAGCTGCCTCATCCAGCCACCCCATGCCTCCCAGCCACAACCCCCGCCCTCCAAGGACTCCAACACCAAAGGCATGAAGGTGACATAAGTTAGCCCATGTTGCAGTTTGCCAACTCTATATGGCTTTATACATATTTTAATGCCCATTCATAAGGACTTTCTCCGCTGAAAAATCTCTTCTCATTCCTGTCTACACATTTCATTCTTTTAAAACCTGTTCTATTTCTAACACCTTTCATCACTCAGATAATTATAACAGCCTTTATCTATTTGTAAGGTGTCCTCTTGCACCTCTAAGCAAATTTATATTCGCACCTTGAAGACGCCATTCATGGATTCTAATTACTTTCACCATTAATTTTGCTCACACCACAGGCACAGCTAACATGACTCATTTCCTACACCTGGATCCTGTGTGTTTGACTTTCATTCCACATCCATGTCAGACTTACCTTGCTGCCACTAGGATGAAGTGCCGTGCCCTCTTTTTTTTCTTGCTCATCGCCCTTCCTCTTATCATACACCTTGATGATGGTACAACCTTCTTTTGGTGCCACGTTCCAGGCCTTGTTGCTGTGTCTCCGTCTCCATCCTTGTACACGGTCTCTTCATCCTCATCACACACGATCTAAAAAAGAAATACAAAATTGCCAGTTTTAATTTTTTTTAAGGTTGCCTAGCACACAATTTTGGTACTTTTCCAATCATTACATTTCCTTCACTCTGCATGAAAAAATGGGCTTCTGTATAAGAATTGTACAAATATATAATGAATATAAATTGCATAGTTTGTATGTTGTGGTTGCAGGAAAAGAAGCAATCCACCAACTCCCTGGGGTCTGGGGAGGGAGGACCCAAGAGTGTGTACATAGTGGATGGCAATAAGGTGAAGCCCACCATCAAGAAGAAGCCAATGCAGGCAGATCGTGATGTCTCCAAGGAATTCAACAGGTGTGTTTTAGTAATAATTTTTATCTACCTCTAATACACAATAGTCTTGATGAGTCCATAAGAATGAAACACCATTTAATGAAAGCGATGATGAAAGTATGACTTAGCATGAAAGAAGAGAATATTGAATGGATCAGGTGTCTTATGGCATGAATGAAAAATAAATTTGATGGTTTGGAGGTACTATAAGCCAACCTATGAGGGAGGTTCCCTTGTAGCCAGGCATCAGCGAGGATGGCCAACGCAGCCCATCACTGGGTCTCATCTTAGAGTGACATTTGAAGGTTTGATAGAATCTCAAGCAAAGCAGAATATTTGGGGAAAAACTTGTGCTATACTTGTGGGAATGATCCGCTATTTTCTGTTACTGTTCCCAGGTGCAGGGAGGACGGTGCCCAGCGCTTGGACTTGAGTAACTCCAGCATCAGCCAGCTGCCCTCTTCCATGCACAATGTTACGCACTTGCTAGAATTCTATCTGTACAGGTGAGCTGCAATCTTTTTGCTCTGCCTTCCCTAAGAGGATGGGATGTAAGAGCATGGCTTTTCTGATCTTCATAAATCTGTGATGACCGCCAGATGCCAAGAAATGCAAACAAAGAAAAGAGGCACATATCTTTGAACTTATAGCTGTTGCATGTGCAAGAATGGGAAAATCTTTTGAAAGCTAACACCCGCCGATCCCCTCGCCAGCAACAAGCTGGTCACGCTTCCCCCGGAGATCGGCCGCCTGGTGAACCTGCAGACGCTGGGCCTGTCCGAGAACTCCCTGACCTCCCTGCCGGACACCCTGGTCAACCTGGTGGAGCTGAAAGTGCTGGACCTGCGCCACAACAAGCTGACAGATATTCCTGATGTTGTGTACAAGCTGCCCTCCCTCACCACCTTGTTCCTCAGGTTCAACAGGATCAGGGTGGTGGGTGACGAGATCAGGAACCTCAAGGTGGGTCTTGTCTGCCTCCCTTCCTGCCTCCAATGTATGCTGTGTAGCTTTAAGTTTTTTTTTTTCCTGTACGTTAAGAAAACAGTTCTCGAAAGCTTTATTTTCAATCTAAATATGGAAATTGCTTTCTTTTAACAGAACTTGATGACACTGTCACTGCGAGAGAACAGGATCCGGCAGCTTCCATGTGGCATTGGGGAGCTGACGCGCCTCGGCACCCTGGACGTGGCCCACAACCACCTGGAGCTCATGACGGAGGAAATAGGAAACTGCATCTCCCTCCAGACCCTCCACCTCCAGCACAATGAGCTCGTGGAACTGCCCCAGTCCATCGGCAATCTGAGGAACCTGACTTGTCTGGGCTTGAGGTGCGTGGGACTCATATCTTTTTTATGATTTTAACTGCATTGTTTTCATTGCTTATGAAATCTGCAATGTGAGTGCCGCCCCTGCGTGAGTGCCACCCCTGCGTGTTGAGGAGAATGCCTCTTGTAAGCGGGAAAAAATGCATCATGATAATACTGAAAGCTTATATACTTTCAACAATTTGTAAAAGTTGTTATCTCATGCTTTTACGGTTATCGTATCAACTCTATTCAACTGGTGGAGATTGCTGTGCGAGATGGAGATTTTATGCTAGTTTGATTAATATTGTGTTCAGCTTCCAGGTCATGTTCAAAAGTGCACTTTTATATTTGATTTTTTTGGGACGAAAAATCCCTATGACATTAAAATTGTTATTTTATGCCCCTGACCAATATTATTGTAATGGAGTACTTTTATACTAACCGCTGTTCCCTAGAAGAAAACCTAACTTTGGATCCCCCCAATGCAGGTACAACCGTCTGAAATCTGTGCCACGCTCTCTCAGCAAATGCATCAATCTGGACGAGTTCAATGTGGAGGGCAACCAAATAGCCCAGCTCCCCGACGGCCTCCTGAGCTCCCTGTCTAACCTCTCTTCCCTCACACTGTCCCGCAATGCCTTCAACTCCTACCCCATGGGCGGCCCCTCGCAGTTCACCAACGTTCACTCCATCAACCTGGAGCACAACCAGGTGGACCGGATCCCCTACGGCATCTTTTCCCGCGCCAAGCACCTCACCAAGCTCAACATGAACTACAACTTCCTCACGTCTCTCCCACTGGGTATGTACTGGTGCCTCTGCAGCACGAGTCTTGCTAACTCATCTGTCCCATGCCAGGTATCACACTCACAGGGATGTGTGGACCATGAGGAATGACATGGATAGAGTTTCAATGCATCAACGGGCTGTAATAGACAAAACAATGTTTTGTTTTTTATGTAAATGTTGAAAATGCAATCTACAATTTTCTCTTCAGATATTGGTACTTGGATGAATATGGTTGAGTTGAATCTGGGCACAAACCAACTCAACAAAGTCCCCGACGATATATCAAGCTTGCAGAATTTAGAAGTTCTCATCTTGACTAATAATTGTCTGAGGGTGAGTAGGATTTTGCTTTGAATGGAGAATAATTGTTCTTTGGCATAAATGTGACTTGTGAAATAGTAATAGTTAATTTTGTAAAATGTCCTAGTTTTCAGAAATTGAACTTTATTTTTTTAATATCAGTTTTCATAAAATCTAAGTTCTATTGCAATGTGATTGCATTGGTTTCTAATTTTAGGATGTGCAAATTATTGTTTTCAGTTTAGCAAGCGAGCTGTTGTTGTTTTGAGTGGCACCCCGAGTGTTTGGGAGTAGGCCTATGTAGGAAAAATATAAGAAATTGAGCAAGAACAGGCAGATTGTATAACAAAAGGTGAGCTGTAATCAGTCTGCAGTCTGGCCAATATATTTGATGAGATAAATTTTTTCCCTTGCAGAAAGTTCCCTCAAGCATAGGAAACTTGAGGAAGCTGCGAGTGCTGGACCTCGAGGAGAACCGTCTGGAGGGGCTGCCTCCAGAGATCGGCTTCCTCAAAGACCTCCAAAGACTGATAGTCCAATCCAACCAACTGTCAGCTCTGCCACGTGCTCTTGGGTAAGTGCCATAGCTTTAAGTAGGCCACTTGGAGCTCCTTTGTAGACTGCAAGGATCTTAATAGTGTTCAGAAGGAATTGCATACTGTACAAATGAGATTTGTATAGACAACAAAGTAAGAACAGACCATCCATTCCCTGACCTGGGGGCAAAGCACCTTGATCAAGTGGTCAACATGTGTTCATGATGACAGTGAGACACCAAAGATAACTTTGAAACACCAGAGGCTTCCAGAGTTATGACTGTACAGCATAAGAACATAAGAAAATAAGGAAGCTACAAGAGGCCGCGAGGCCTACACGTGGTAGTTCCTGTCACCTAACACTACCTACATCCACCTTTCATCCCCATCCATGAACCTATCCAGCTCCCCTTTAAAGCTCCCCAATGACTCAGCACTAACTACCTGTCTACTGAGACCATTCCATTCATTCACCACCCTATTTGTGAACCAGTTTTTCCCTATTTCCTTTCTAAATCTACGCTTTTACAGCTTGAATCCGTTACTTCTTGTTCTACCCTGGTTAAAAGCCGTAAGAACTTTTCCTACCTCTCCTTTATTAAATCCCTTTATCCACTTAAAAACTTCTATCAGATTGCCCCTTACTCTGCGTCTCTCGAGTGAGTGTAATTTTAATAACTTCAATCTCCTCTCATAACTAAAGTTATGCATCCCTTGTATCATTTTGGTCATCCTTCTCTGCACTTTTTCTAACAACACTATATCCATCCTGTAATATGGAGACCAAAACTGAACTGCATAGTCTAGGTGAGGCCTGACTAGACCCAGATAAAGCTTTAGAATAACTTCCGTACTTCTACTTTTAACACTTCTGGTAATGAATCCTAATACTCTATTAGCTCTATTTCTGGCCTCAATACATTGTTTCCTAGGTCGGAGGTCTGGGCTCACCCTCACTCCAAGATCTTTTTCACCTTCTGATCTTTTCAGCGATACATTGCTTATGGTGTATCTATTACCAGGGTTTTTTCTACCAACATTCATAACGCTACATTTATCAATATTAAATTCCATCTGCCATCTGACTGCCCACTCGTTAAGTTTATCTAAGTCTCCCTGCAATATGTTTATGTCAGACTGTGATCCAATAATCCTACCTAACTTAGTATCATCAGCAAACTTGCTGATATCACTGCTAATCCCACTATCCAAGTCGTTGATGTAAATCAAAAATAGTAATGGGCCCAAAACAGACCCTTGTGGAACTCCACTTGTCACCAGTCCCCATTCAGATTTGGAACCATTAATTGTAACCCTTTGTTGCCTATTACTTATTTAAATTTTTTCATTTTTTCTATACCCTCCTCCACCATTTCCCTAGTTATCACAATATCTTTGAGTTTCTCCTCATCGCTTCCTTTGAACATTGTTCACTATCAGGTATCGTCTGTGTATCCTCCTCCGTAAAAACACTAAGAAATAATCATTTAGACTCCTACACATATCCTCATCCGTATTTAAGACCTCACCCTGTCCTGACCTTAACGGCCCAACTAATTCCCTTGTCTTTGTTTTATAAACCTGATAGAACCCCTTTGGGTCCCTTTTCGCCTGTTCTGCTACTTTAATCTCATAATTGTTCTTAGCAACTCTAGTTAATTTCTTCACTGTCCTCGCCATCACGTTTTACTGTTTTTTGTTTACCAATCCTGCCTTGAACCTTAAATAAATGTTTCTTTTTACTCCAATGTTGTGTTTTAACTTGGTGGTCATCCATTTTGGATCACTCTTTCTGGACCTTATTTCCCTATAAGGAATATTTCTTTTCTGTCCGTCAATTATATTCCTTACAAATGAGGTATAATCCTCCTCGGCTCCGACCTCACTTCCCCTTCTAACCTCTCTAATTACCTCCTCAGCCCTGACCTCACTTCCCTGTCTAACCGTTCTAATTATTTCCTCAGCCTCGACCTCACTACCATATCTGACCGCGCCAATTACCTCCAGGTGCCTTCCTAATCCTTCATAATTGGCCTTTCCAGCTGTCATCGCCCTGTCCTGGGAAAATTTCTGCTCCTCCATCCCACACCTCTTATTAATAACCTCCAGGTGTCTTCTTAATCCCGCATAATTGGCCTTTCTGAAATTAGGTATTCGATGCCTATTGCCACTTAATTTTCCAACTTCCCATTTTAAGCTAAATCTGATCTCATAATGGTCGCTATTATCTAAATTCCCCCCGACCTCCACATTTGTAACTAAATCGTCTCTATTTGTCAGCAATAGATCTAGAATATTATCTCCTCTAGTAGGCTCCTTGATTGCTTGACTTAGGAAGTTATCCTGGATTATATTTAACAATTATGATACGATTATATCTGCAGGCCTTGTTTATTTCTTCCCATATAGGAGCTGAATCCTCTTTACATAAGTTTGGAGGCCTATACACTACACCCAAAACCATTTTCTCAGTTCCCTCCGTAACCTCTACCCATATAGACTCTATGCTGTCATCTGTTTTTATAACATTGTTAACACAACACTGCAATGCATCTCTTGCATAAAGCGCAACTCCTCCTCCTCGTCTGCCTACTGTCCTTGTGAAATAACTTATACCCAGCTATCTCGACTTCCGGATCGAATACCTTTCCTGACATATCCAACCATGTTTCTGTTAATGCTATTATATCAAAATCCTCTACACTATTTATTCCTCTCAGGAAATCTATCTTTTTTAAAAAGCATTACGATATAAAACAGTCAAGTTTGCACCCTGAGGACCAAGGCACCATCGTGTTGGCCACCGTTGACTGTGCCTTGATAGGGGTTTTCAGTAAGGTATTATTAATTCTCTAAAGGACACTGTCAATTTGGAATGAAAATGAAGTCAATTGAAAAGGCTTTAGTGGTTATTTGGAGTTGAATGGTTGCAATGAAATGTATATTTTGACAATAGATTTCTTTCCACTTTCCAGGAACCTGATCAATCTGACCTACCTGAGTGTAGGCGAGAACAACCTGAGCTACCTGCCGGAGGAGATCGGCACGCTGGAGTCCCTGGAGACGCTCTATCTGAACGAGAACCCCATGCTGCACAACCTGCCCTTCGAGCTGGCCCTGTGCACCAACCTGCAGATCATGTCTATCGAGAACTGTCCATTGAGTCAGATTCCTCCAGAGATTGTTGCTGGAGGCCCCTCGCTTGTCATCCAGGTAAGGACGGCTCTGGTGTAACTTTAACATTAAAAAATATATATAATGCTTCATTTACTAACTTTATCTGTCTGTATTCTAGACAAAATCTGTGAGCACAATTTCAAAATTCCTGGGTTGGGGCACTACTGTTTTCGGGATTCGCCGCTGTCACTGCTGTCAATTTAGCACATTTTTTATAGGCCATTATGAACCATTTCTAGTCTTGTCACATACACATGTACATATAGTGCAGGATTGCTAGCCCAATGCCAGCCTTATACACTCCTTGGCTTATGTCTGAGGGACAAGCCCATATTTGCTCTGCCCAGTTAGGGATTATATTCTCCACATTTTTCATAAGTGGCGGATCCATTTCCTGCAATCTCTATATGGAGCATCTCATCTTTTCTTTACAGTTCTTAAAGATGCAGGGACCATACCGCACCATGTGAGGCTGCTGCTCCTACCCCTAGAAAATGTGGATGGAAGGTATGAATTGGCAGATAACAAGAGCAGACACTACGGTGCTGCTCACACTAGAACTGCAGCTTCTTAACCCACCCCTGCTGCGCCCACATCCAGCCCAAGACTGCTGTTTACTGCTGTCGTGTGTGCAGCAGGCCAAAGTTACTAATGTATTTTCTCCCTGACCCCCCTTCAAAAAGCAAAAAAAAAAGTTACACCATGAAGGTTAACATGCATCTGGGTCACCTTACATAAGACCTGGGTAAGAGTTAGGGATGCAAGCTGCCCATGTGATAATGTGCTTTTCTTGTTACGTAATAAGTGTGTACTCAAGGCAAGGCAAAGCCGGGCCAGAAACTTAATTTGACCACTATTATTAACTGGCCTTGATGAAGAGGCAGTGGAGGCCAACACCCGTCTTGTAGGTGTGGCAAGCTGGAAGATGTGCTGGAGCCAGGCCGCCACCACCCATGCTAGCCGACACACGGTGATTTCTGGTGTCATTATAAGAAATGAAATGGCCAAACTTTTACCACTGCCAGACACCCATCTTGGCTACCATGAGTGGCTGGCTCCATGACTCAGCACATTTCTTTTGGGAAGCATCGGTGTAAAGAGTAGGCCCCCAACTAACTACTACTACTGACTGTAGCAACCAGAGAGGACTAGTGCTTATGCTCTGTGTCAGGTGTTGATCGTGCATGTGTGACTGCATGTGCAGAGTGCCGGCCCGAGGTAGTGCTGGTGGTGATGGTTCTGGTCTCCCCCCTTTACAATGTCCTTCACTGACCATGAGGGTGGTGGTGTGTGACTTCTCCCCCGCTCCATGCCGGCTGCCACATGGTGACTGCAAGATGTTGAAGCAGTGCCCACCACTAGCCCCGCCCACACTCTGCACTGCTTAAGTGTGTATTTTCTGGTGTATATATGTAACATAAGCCAGCTACTACTAGGTTGCTTCAAGCCATAGCTGTTTGTTCCTCTCAAGACACTGTTGCTTCCCAAACCAGTGCTCCTGTCTATTTGTTTATGTATACTTGAGTGTATGAGTGTGTATGTGTATGAATGTGTGTGTGTGCGCGTGTGCGTGTGAGTTAAGTGAATATGTATGTTTACTGTACTGAGTGTTAATTGTCATGAAAATTACACAAAATACTATGTGTGAATGTGAACATCAGTATTTTTTAGAAAAGCCTAATTTGCTTTGCCCATGTAAATAATTGCTTTCATTCAGTCCAGGAACAACTTACAAGATGAAAATCATTTGTACTTTGCTTCCTGTGCCAAGCTGAGGCTTTGTACTATTTACGGTAAATTTATTTTTGTCCTTGGTTTTCTCATAAAGCTTTTGAATCTAGTATTGTGGCAAAGAAAAAGAGGCCACTGTAGCTTGATACAAATGTATCGTGAATTCAATATTTGTGTCGGCAGCAGCTGGCGGAAGATTCTTAATTAATTTCCCCGGAGCCCCTTGTATCAGGCAAGAACCAGACAGCCAAGATGACATCACGACGCTGCCATTGGCCGAGACCGAGACTCATTGGTGCTCCGCAGTGAGGGTCTCGTTGCCACATTCAACCACTTAGAGGAAACCATTTGATCACAGAATGAGCAGTATATTACACCATGTCTCAAAAGAAAAATTGTCATCCATTGATAAGTATTTTCACCAGCAAGTAGAAACATGACCATTGTCTGCAGTGCAAGGCAAAAAGGGCATTAGACCAGAGCCGCGAAATTCTGTCATTGCAGTGGTCAGCTGACATGCCCTTGCACATCAAAGGAGCTTGAACCGTAAAATAAATTAATGAATTAAAAATTGTTCAGGCTGCTGCTCTCTGGAGATTGACAGTTCACCAATAAGAACTCTACAGCAGTTCAGTTTTAGTCTACCTTTCAGTGACTGCTGTTGTAAACTCCTCAGAGCAGCTGTGGAGAATAACCTAGTCAGTGTGCGTTGGGGTGGTGTGCCCACAGGCCGGTGTGGAGCTCTTTGCACCACCAGCGCCTGTAGCCGCCACCCCACAGACATAACCAATGCTTATTACTCAAATGGACATGCCGTGTATCAGTCGCATCTCAAAAATGTTATTCAATAAACCTGTAGGAACAAATTTGAGTTTTCTTACCATTCTTTTATAGATTGTTAATGTGGTCATTTTGAGTGGACTTACTCAAACAGTCCTCTAGGTACACTAAATAACTTTTAAATTGACCACTACAGTTTTTGAGTCCAAGCTTTTCGTGTCCTAGTGGAACGCCGACGTGAGTTTCGACAGGAGTATTTGGCGTTGTCGGTACCTGTGCCGAAGGACAAAGATTCTGATCTTCAAGTCGCTTATGATCCCTGTCTAAAGGCCTATCCAGACGATTGATTGATTGATTTAATGCCTAAAAAGGTGAATGTGCCAGACATCAGAGGTCATATGGCACTATGGCAAAGCATATAAAGGGGAGGGGTTAAAGAATAATAGTGAAACGATGAGGGAAGGGGAAAGAATGGAATGTTACAGCAGGATGGTTAGATCAGATGTAGGATGTGGATTTGTTGGAGGAAGGAGGTTAAATTTTCCAGGGAGAAGGAGGGGGATTTCGGGAGAATGTCCGCAAGACAGGGAGGTCGGGAAAGGGAGGACAAATGAGGGAAGGAACTGGAACGGGCAGGAGTAAGATGGGGGGCAGGATATTAGGACATGTTGGACAGTGAGAGGAACTTGACAGGGTGTGCAGAGGGTTGGGGAGGAGCGTGACATGAGATAGGAGTGTGTGAGGTTGGTATGGCCTATGTGTAAGCGTGCGAGAGCAGTCTCCAACGTCTATTAGAGTGATAAGGATTTGACCATGGAGAGATAGAGGGTTTGATCAGGCAAAGTTTATTGGCAGAGAAAGTGGTCCAGGAGGATTGCCAGCGGTCGAATAGGAAAGTTTTAAAGGAAGGGTAGTAGTTGGAGGCTGGCAAGTTTGAGAAACGGGGGCAATGGGACATAGTGACATAGTGGCCGAGCGCGCCAAAGAATCAACGCGTTCGTTGCACGAGATACCCACGTGACTCGGTACCCAGCAGAAGCAAATTGTTTTGTGGTGTATGGATAGTTGGAATAACCAGTCTTGGATCTCCCGAAACAAGAGGGTGAAGAGATTGTATAAGAGAAAGGGAATTGTAGGAATCAGTGAAGATAGTGAAGGAACAGGATGGGTAGAAAAGTATGCGTTTCAAGGCGAAGAAGATGGCGTACAGTTCCGTTGTAAGAACAGTGGATTCTGTAGGTAGTTGGTATTGATAGTGAAGAGAGGGGAAGGGGACAGCAAAGCCAGAACCAGAGTGGGATTTAGAACTGTCGGTGTAGACGTGGGTGCTAGAGGAATGAGTGGAAAGGTGTTCAAGAAAGTGAGAGCGGAGGACAATAGGAGGAATGGTAGACTTGGGAGAGGTAGTGGGGACAGAAGAACAGATATGGGGGGAAGGTATAAGCCATGGAGGGAAGGAATGAACGTAGAAAGGGAGAAGATTAAGAGTAGGAAAGGAGGAGTGGGAGAGAAGGGTGCGCATGCGAACAGGGAGGGCGGTGGCAAACGAGGGGAGGAGGTGATCACTGTGAGGAGAGATTGGAGTCATTAGAGAGCTTTAAAGGGAGGCTAGATAAATTCATGGATGGGGATGAAAGGTGGATGTAGGTAGTGTTAAGTAACAGGAACTACCTCGTGTAGGTCTCACGGCTTCTTGTAGCTTCCTTATTTTCTTATGTGCTTATGCTTCTGTGGGTCCATGCGTGTCTTATAAGGCTGTAGTGAACGACAAGATCTTGGCTTCTATTAAACTTTCTAATCGATCATTCTATTCAAATTTCTAGCCCACCATAAAACCTTCCATTCTACCCTGCCAAACTATGCCAATACAAGCTCTACATCTCTGTCTATCTCATCTGTTCACTCTTCATTGTCCAACTATAACACAACCTTACAAGTATTTTATCTGAGTACATTTATACCCTTCCTCAACCTCATGTTTAGTATTCATGTCTCACATCATCAAAGAATAGTTCCTACAACAACCACACCCAATAGTGCCATTTTTGCCCCCCAACCCCTTATAACATTTGTTCTGACCCATGACACTTGTTCACATGATAAATACTGCTGCAATATTTTCACCCACATAACAAAACATTTTCACCAGTTAAGAACATAAGAAAATAAGGAAGTTACAAGAGGCCGTGAGACCTATACGAGGTAGTTCCTGTAAAATACCAGTTAATATTTTTAGGTGTAAGACTTAAATGATTTCAATTAGGGAATAAATTAAAACATTTTATTATGTACAAACAATTATTTTAAAAGAATCTTGTCAAAATCGACTCTATCTAGTCTCTTGGCAGGGATTTCCACGCTGGGAAGGAGCTTGGTGACCATGCCCGTCGCCACCGTCACATTGTTCTCCCGGATGGTGAAGGACTGGCCGGACGTCATCACCATGCGCTGCAGCAGAGTCACTTCCGACCGTGTGCTACCCGTGCCAAACGTCAGGTGATCCTCAAGCACTAAGCATGTACTGTTCCTGTCACCTCTCATTTTGTTACTCTGTCCTGATCATTTGCAATGTCTCCCCTTGCCTCCGGTCTACAATCATCCCTTTTCCCTTCTAAACTAGTTTTGAATTCCAATTCCGAACGTCCTTAAGCATAATCCATAAGCGAAAATAAGGACTACCAGAGCTCGCTGAACTACAATGGTTCTATTGTCAGCTGTCCTAGATATTCCCTTGGTGGTACGTTGGTGTTGACTCCTGAAGCTTTCCTGGCTACATCAGGCAAGTATTTGTTTGTTGGTCATCGTTATTTCGAACAGTATACTTGCTGAGTTAATGTGCAGCCTTCAACATTGTCAGATGTAATTGTTGTCGTCACGCGGCTGTTATTGGCTTACTGAGAGGCTAACTAAGCTTCTAGAGGCTTACCTCACCATGACCATTTCTCAGTTTTGCTCCTCCTTTCAACCTCTTTGTTCACCTGTTGTTCTTCCTTAAATAGCTACCGTCACCACTCAGCTGTAAGTTAACGTTACGTGACCCCAGAGAGGTAGGTCAGGATCCAACCTTCTTTTCCACCGGTTATATTCCGTGTGTTATAAATACTTTGTACATATTCAATATACAACCAAAAGGGAGTGACGTGTTTAACTGTACCACCTATCATAGAGAGTGAAGCATTCCTGACAGCACTAAACGACACACACCTGTTCCTGAGCAGACCCCATCGCTACAACAACGGACGTGTGTACTAAGGACAACCAGGTTTTTATGTCACTCCACATGTCTGGGAGAAGGTCTTACATATGAGAAAAAAAGAAAAAGAAATAAATAGACAAATAAATATATACACCAGGGACTTTAATTCATTGTTAATATAAAGGGACCCACCTGGCATGATCATGTCCACCCCGGCAGGCAGGTCCAGGCGGCAGGTGAGGTTCCAGGTGTGGCTGAACATCTGCTGTATGTAAGTGGAGGTGACGGGCCGCTTCCTGCCCCCCTCCCCTGCACTCAGGAAGTACACGGTGCTCTCAAACCTGACGGAACAGTGAAGGAGGGAGGAGAGGAGGCAGTCTGCTTAACCCCTTCAGGCCCAGATCTTTCCTTTGCTATAAAAAAAATGTCTTGTCGAGCCATAAAATTAAGAAAAGTAACTGAATATACCAAATTAGTTAATGGACAAGGATACTAAACAGGTCATATCTATACAATATTTAGTATATTCACTAAAAATCGTCCAATGGTACCCAAATTACAATGGAAATTACGTTCTGGGCCTCAAGGGGTTAAACTAAAGAAAACATTGCCTGCTGGTCTGATCAGAAAGCTGCTCCTGAGAACATCTAAGCATCAGGTCTGTGACGGGAGACGCGAGGGTCAGGCTACATAAGACGACAGGCAAATAGGGTCAATATTATGGACGGCACGGTGAAGCAGAGGCATGACACTACACACCACCTGGGCACACCTCCGTGAGTCAGGAGGAGCTACACCCACACTGCCTCACCTGTTGACGTACTTCTTGGAGCCCCGCGCACACAGGCTCATGCCCCGCGCCATCACCCCGAGGCGCACTCCTCGCAGCAGCACACCTACATTCTCCCCGGCATTTGCACACTCCACCTTCTTCTTAAATACCTGGAAGAGAATTAATACAGTGAACTCACACACTTCTTCCTTCTCTCTGTCATACCCTTAATCCCTTCATGCCCAGATCTTTTCTTTGCTATATAGAAATCATCTGTTCTTAGCCAAAAAATTATGAAAACTAACAATGTATACCAATTTGTTACTGAACAAGGGTACTAAACAGGTCATATCTATAAAATATTGCTTATATTCACTAAAAATCGTCTAATGGTAGCCAAATTACAATGGAAATTACGTTCTGGGTCTCAAGGGGTTAACTTGAGTACAATGATGGTGGTAACAATGTGCCGTGTCCTCCTCACCTGCACGTCACTGGCGGAGGTCTTGACGCGGCGGTCAAAGCCGAGCAGCTCGGCCTCGGCGTTGCGCTGCAGCACTCCCTGCTTGAGGGTGCCGGTCACCACTGAGCCGCGTCCCGGCACGCTGAAGTAATTGTCTATGGGCAGCAGGAAGGGAGACTCGAGGTCCCTGGAGGGTGTAGCGAAGTAGGTGTCCATGGCTTGCAGTAACTGGTGGATGCTCTGTTCCCCAAAGGGTCCCGGGTCCCCTTGGAGGGCCAGAAGGGCCGAGCCACACACAAAGGGCGCCCCGGACCCGTCAAACCCAAAGTGATCCAGCAGTTCCCGCACCTCGATCTCCACCAGCTCCAGGAAGTCTTGGTCCACCAGGTCAGCCTTGTTCACAAACACCACCACGCGCTCCACCCCGGCCTGACGCGCCAGCAGCAGGTGCTCACAGGTCTGGGGCATCTGGCCATCATTGGCCGCCACCACCAGGATGGCCCCGTCCATCTGGGAGGCACCAGAGATCATGTTCTTCACATAGTCTGCATGGCCAGGGCAGTCAGTGTGGGCATAGTGCCTGCAATGGAGTCATGGGTTACTGCTACCAAGGCAACGAGAATTAAGAATATTGTATCATAGAATCTGTATAATCTAGTCACCTATCCACACTCATGCCTGTATCATGGACTGCCCTTAAACACATGTAACAGCAGTGAGGTGTACTTTCACCATATCACCTATCTCATTTTTGTACACTCCAGTCTCATCATTCTCTGAACTTAACACTTTTCAGTTAACTACTCTGATGATATTCTGTCTCTACCTAAAAGGGAATCATCCTCTTGTATCTAGTTTATATTCTTGCAACACCTAATTTTTACTCAACATTACCACCGCAACATAATACATTTTTTTTTCTTTCCCTTACCAGACATAACTTAAAGTTCTAGTATCTTTTTATTACTCCCACCATCAAATTTGTTCACACTACAGGCACCTCTCAGAGAACATATTTCCATGGCTCAGAAACTAGACCTTCAATCTTTCATTCCTTATATAAATTTCAAGGTCTTGTTTGCATATGTTAACCCCTTCACGCCCAGGTGCTATAAAACACGCCCCTTTGCTATAAAAAATTGTCTGTTGTTAGCCATAAAATTACAAAAAGTAACTGAATATACCAAATTAGTTAGTCGACAAGAATACTAAACAGATCTTATCTATAACATATCGCTTATATTCACTAAAAATTGTCTAATGGTACCCAAATTACAATGGAAATTACGTTCTGGGTTTCAAGGGGTTAATGTCAGAAGTATTATGGCATCTGTATAATCAACACCATGGTGAGTAAAATGGAATGAGTAATGCAAACATCCCACCATCACCACCACCAGCACATGACATGAATGCATTTTGAGTAGCAGCACACACACATTCTTAGCCTGTGAATGGTGTGTCAGTATTGCAACACAGTACATAAGAAGAACATAAGAAAATAAGGAAGCTACAAGAGGCAGTGAGACCTACACGAGGTAGTTCCTGTAAAGTACATAGAACAGAACAACAGGAAGAACCTCAGAGGTGATGAGTAGGAGACATGTGCTGTGTTGATGGTAATGCCTCGCAGCTTCTCCTCCGGCGCTCGGTCAATCTGGTCATAAGAGACGTAGGTGGACTGGCCGCTCTTCTGCAGCAGCTTTGTGATGGCTGCCGTTAAGGTGGTCTTGCCATGGTCCACGTGGCCAATTGTTCCAACATTACAGTGGGAGGCGCCATCGTCAGGGGTGGTGCTGAACAGGCATCTTACTGCTGCTGCCTGAAATTGTTGCAGTGCTGAGGTGAGAAAGAATGTAACCCCTTCACACCCAGATCTTTCCTTTGCTATATGAAATCGTCTGTTGTTAGCCATAAAATAATGAAAAAGTAACCTCATATACCAAATTAGTTAGTGGACAAGGATACTAAACAGGTCATATCTATAAAAACATTGCTTATATTAATCAAAAATCATCTAATGGTGGTTATGTTACAATGGAAATTACGTTCTGAGCCTCAAGGGGTTAAGAGCAATGCAGCATATATACAGTAAAAGCTTTATAACTCGGCACGATAGGGGCTCTGGCCCTTGCCGAATTATAAAAAAAAAAAAAAAAAAAAAAAAAAAAAAACTTTCTCTTTGCCATGCCGAGTTATATCAAATTCCGAGTACATTAAAAGCATAAAAACTACACTTACCAGTGAACGGCAAGTGAGTGTAAGCGAAGAGATGCAGTTATAACATCAATATGCCGAGATACATTATTTTTCGCCGACTTTCTGTTTACATGTTCACACAAGTTGTGAGGGCATGACATACCGAGTGAAAACCATGAGATGCAGTTTAGGTGAGGTGGTAGCAGAGTGGTTAGCGTCACCGGGTGACGTTCTCGAAGATCCGAGTTCGATCCCGAGTGAGACCCATAAATCCACTTGAAATCTTTCTGCACCGTCGAGTGGCCTAAGAACATCCACATGCCCTGTCCATTAACTCTACCTTTGCCTGCGAGTGCATGGGAGGACACAGGGGGCGGCATGAGCCTCTAATCACAGGCGTCAGTCCAGGGCCGGATTAAGGGTGGGGCTACCGGGGCTCTAGCCCCAGGGCCCCCACCAAAAGGGCCCAAAAGGGCCCCCACCATATGTATATTAGCTTTAAGCAGTAATATTAAAAACATTGGCAATTTACAAAACCAAAACATATTTGCCTGTCTCTGTTTCATCCTTTATCTCTGAATACCAGTCTATGCATGGTATATCATAGACTGGTATTAACCAGTCTATGCATTAATAGTTCTTTGCCAAACATAGGCCTCAAAATACCCACAAAAGTGCTTATTTTTCGTGCGAATATAGGGCCCCCACAAAAGCTGAGCCCTAGGGCCCCCACTGCTCTTGATCCGGCCCTGGGCGTCACTATAACAATCCTGCCTGCGCCACCACGGGCGAGGGCCAACCCCCCCAAAAAGTTTTCTCTTTGCCATGCTGAGTTATATCAAATTCCGAGTTATAAGGCTTTTACTGTAGTCTGAAAAAAAGAGGATGAAGAAGATACTAAAACAATAACTCACCGGTATCTTTGCATGGCTTGGGAACAACCTTTGCCTTGGAGATCGCGTTGCCAGGGACTGTGTTAATCTTACCAACCGATGCATTCTTCTTCAGTTTCATAAGAAATATTCAAGCATCAACTTTGGTTATCTTCAGAAAGGTGATTGGATTCATGTTTCTCAGCAAAGCATTGCTTGCCCTGAAGAGACAGTGAAGATAGTCATTATAATGGAAAAGGCACATTGCTATGCACTAGCATTTTACTAACATTGGTAATTCGTTAATAAATGGAAAAAAAACCCAGTCATTTAGCCAGCTTTCAAAATATTAGAAGGTTCTCTTGTTCCCTCTACTTCATAACAAAGTAAGTATGTAACGCGAGAAAATGGGTTAAACCTTTTGACTCATGATTGACGAAGAGTTTACGTTGAGTGGGGGGGGGGTAAAGTAATATATAAATGTTGAGTAATTAAATGCTCATCATTTTCCTTCACTCCTCAATTCTGGATCACTATATATATTTTCCGACAATACTTTGTGCCGGCGATAGCTGGTGACGTCAGCAGGCAAGTCGAGCAGGGAGGTAGAGTGGCCATATTAGCTGTCTTTCGGTCCACGTGTAAGCTGTGGTAACAACTGTGGGGAGTTGTCGCTATCAACCCTGTTAAAGGGTTTGGGAGTGTGGTGAAGCTGACGGGGTGAGCAGCTGTGAGCTGTGGGAGCAGCTGTAAGCTGTGGGAGCTGAGTGGATGACCCTGGACACACCTATGGATACAGCTAAAGGCCGATTCCCATCAGCCCGCTTGTACGGCCGTCTTACAACAACACCGCTCAACAATGACGTCACCATCATCACCGCATGAGTGGTATTTGTGGTAACTGGGCACAGTTGGCAACTCCGCTCGAGCGGACACCGCCGAGCGGGAGAGATGACTTGAATTTAACTTTGTACGGCGGCCGTACAGCGGTACGGCGGTGCGGTAGACTTTGTTGTGACGTCATTGTGACGTCTTTGTTGTTGTATGGCGGCCGTACAAGCGGGAAGGTGGGAACCGGGCTTTAGGCCATGTTTTCATAGCTGGAGTGTGTGTGTATAGATACTTTACACAGAGATTCAGTGTGACGGGAAAGTTACACAGTGAGTCAGTTTGACGGAAAGTTACTCAGTGATTTAGGGTGAAGGAGTTATAGGGTTTTGGTTAAGCACGAGCTGAGAGTCGCGTCGTGTCGATGTTCATATTGTTAAGTATATTTTTGTGTTGAAAAACCTTAGGTTAAGGAGTGAAGTGATTACTGGTGAATCAGTAGGTGATAATATAGTGCCGACCGGGGTAATTTGGTCCTTCCAACGGACCGGTTCTATTCGGACCGCCATTTTTGCTTTGGTGTTTGTTTCAATATAAATAAGAGTGTAACAGTTTTGAATATCCCATGTAGTAAAACAACCATTTTAACATTTCTAGTATTAATATGAATATAAATATCGATATGTAACTGAACCCAGAAACCAAAATAGAAAATGAGTAAAATGACAGCAAAAAAAAGTTGCGGCAGTTTGTTTACAAAATCAGCTGATTTGGCGAACTTTCATGGGATTCAAATACGAGACGGAGTACATTCTTGTAAATAAGCGTATATATAGTGTTTTTCCTCTACTTTAACATGAAAATATAAAAAATGCTCTATCTTGTCTCATTTTCGTATGATCAATGCTCAGTTTGGGTCCGTATTTACCCCGGTGACAAAAACACTCGCGGGGTAAATTGGACCCAGTGTAATGTACCCCACACGGCATATCACGGTGAGGATTAACTGCTTATTTGCACTTGTTTCTTTTGTTTCAGATTGTTGAATGCTAATATGGAATTAGATTAAGGGTGCTGGTATATAAATTAAGGGTAAATTTTTACTCAAGGACCAGAATTCTCGACACAATTGGGAGAATGATTTCTGTTTACCTTAATGGATACGGTAAATGTGCAGTTTCAACCAATACTTCCTATAAACCAATACTTCCTATAAACCAATACTCTCCTGACATAACTGGGGGGCTATGCCCACTCATACCTTCCTGCTAGTTAACTAACCTAACATGGACATTGATTACGTAACCTAACGGTATTATTTTACATTAGGACCGAAATTCCCTACACAATTGGGAGTGTGGTTCTGTTTACCTTATTTAATTCTAGGAAACATTTTCTCTGAGTTTCCGTCGCAAATCATTACTTTCGAAGATATTGACATGTTCATAGGGAGGCGAGAGCCAAGTGTTTACGTGCGCCTGACTCTTCTTCCTCTTGTGACCTGCATCGCCTCTGTTCTTCCCTTGCCGCGGACACTTTTTAATGCAGATTTGACATTAGTTTGGAGGTTAAAGCGTGTGTTAGGTTAGTGAGTCAAAAGGTGGGGTTAGGTTAGTTTAATTTTCGAATCTCCTATACACTCGGATCTCCTTATTAAAAACATCTTATATCTCCGAAAGAAGTGCTTTGTGACGGAAGCTCATAGAGAGAATGTTTCCTAGAATCCAATAAGGTAAACAGAAACCATACTCCCAATTGTGTAGGGAATTCTGGCCCTAATGTAAAGTGTTACTAAATTAAGTAACAATGCTTAGAAATTATAAAAGAAAAACTAACATAGACCTAGAAAAAGAAGAAAGACTAGGAACTCAAAGAATGGAACCCAAACGTGTGCGTGTTGGTCATCTTTTCCGCCTCCCCAGAGCATGTGAAGAACAGCTCACATAATGTTTGATAGTGTCCATGGGCATGGTATGACATGTTGTTTCAGTTTTTGGAGGTTTGTCAAATTTTTAAGAATTTTTTTTATATATATATATATATATATATATATATATATAATATATATATATATATATATATATATATGTGACCAATTTACCCCAGAGTTAGGTCCGATTTACCCCATTTAGTGTAACAATGCGGTCCGCACTTCGCAGTGTATTGCTAACAGAGCTATGATGGAAATTTGTTCAAACTTTAATGACATATAGGTAGTGACCCTCCTATGATTGTATTAACTTTTTGTTTGTTTATTTCAATAGATATGGAAACTAGATCAAAGTTTGTCAAAACCAGGACCAAATTACCCCGGTCGGCACTACTGATATTCTGTTAACGAGTTGTTTATTCAGACCCAGTAATACTCACATATTCTCTTAATCTTTCATTTTTTCCCCACTTATTGTGGGTGGTGGCAGCGTAATAGCCAGGATTGTGGAGCCCTTCGAGTTACGTCAAAGTTATAAAGGGGGGCGCTACAAGTATTTTCAGCTTACAATATCTATATGGGTGTATGGTGTAGGTATAGAAGAAAAAAAATACTAACCTATCCTCAATATAACCTAACCTAACCTAACGTAGCCTGGTAAAATTCTAGTTCTTTCTCGCCCTTAGGTGTAGCTAAGAGGTTATTGGTAATGTTAGGTTAGGATATAGTGAGGTTAGATTAGGTTAGGTTATATTGAGATTAGGTTAGTAATTTTTTTTCCTTTTTTTTATCTCTTCCCCACTTAATAATTACGTTTTAGAGGTCTCTGAAGGGATCTGTGAAGGTCTGGAGGAAAAACGCCCACTAATAGGGGCGGGAAAGGACTCTAGAATTTTACCGAATCATACAGTTTCCTCATCACATGCACTGCCGTATCTCGAGACAGTCACACAGGAATACGGCAGACCGGCCGCCGTGGGAAAAGGGTTCGGCTGTCGCATCTCTGGTCCCGGCAATTAATATCGTCACAAGCACATTATGTTAGCATTTCAAGCTCATTGCGACTGTTAATAACTCACACTGTGTGGGAAGTTAGAGGCTCAGGAGGGAGGAAGCAATCAGTGTGTGGTGAGCCGGCAGGCCGCGCACCCTCGAAACAGCTGATATTTGTTGACATACACAAACTTTATACTAACTCTATTTTACTACTTTTTTTTCATTTAACTTTCATATTGATATATAATACTAAAAGAAAACATATATTTATTTATTTGTATCATTTATTTAAGGATTTTTTTTATTTAGTAGCATATTCTTGTCCATGTTTATATAGACATGATGCCTTCCAAGAATCAAAATAGTTCATCATTTAGGCGAATTTTTTTTTATTGAAGCTCCCTTCACACATTCCACAATCGAACCACGATAGCGCCACCAATTTGATTATTGACGCTATCGTGAAATTTGACCACGATAAATGCAGACCACGATAGCCTCACAAATTAAGGCCTCTTCCATTTGTGCCCAAGTTGCATGAACCAGTTCTTTCAGTTCAGGGTTGGGTTCTGGGTTCAGGGTTGGGTTCGCGTGTTAAGCCCCGTCCACACTACCACTCACCACCGTCGGCGCTTGCCGTCGAACAGTGTTCGTCACTCAAAAGTGGCAGTGTGGACACGATGCCGACGAGCAAAATTTAACCGTCGGCGCTGCCCGCCAACATTCAGCAGGTTTAATATTGGGCGGGCATGCCCGCCACTCACGGGTCAGCGCCAAACACATGCTTCAAGTTATCGGCAGTTTTCACTATCTAGATATTTTTGCATTGCTATGTACCGTATACCATCAGAACCAAGAAAGTTAGCTGATTACGAGTATGTGATCAAAAATTAAATGGGAGAAATGGTCGGGAAATTGCAGCGAGTTGAAGACAAAAAAGTGAGAAAAATGTTTATACACTATTTCTTTTTGCTATATTTTTTAGAATACACAAAAAGTTTTTCGTATATTTTTCTTGCTTGTGATATGCAGAAATGTGTCATGAAGATGATAGTTGGGTCAGTTTTTCTAAACCTCCTGTGGTTATTTCATAATCTCGAGTGAGAGTACACGATATGCAGAAAACATGACTCTCACTTTGAAATCAGGAAGCAAACCGAACAAAACCGTTCGTGTGGACACAACCCTGGCAACGGCGCTTCCCGTCGGCAAGCACCGACGGCAAGCGCCGACGGTGGTGAGTGATAGTGTGGACGGGGCCTTACAAATGGAACGCAAAAACCCCGTTTTTTGTTTACAAACATACTCAGCTGGCGAGGCAATTTATTTATTATTTAGAGAGAGAGAGAGAGAGAGAGAGAGAGAGAGAGAGAGAGAGAGGAGAGAGAGAGAGAGAGAGAGAGAGGAGAGAGAGAGAGAGAGAGAGGGAGAGATAACGAGAGAGGGAGAGATAACGAGAGAGAGAGAGAGAGAGAGAGAGAGAGAGGGAGAGATAACGAGAGAGAGAGAGAGAGAGAGAGAGAGAGAGAGAGAGAGAGAGAGAGAGAGAGAGAGAGAGAGAGGAGAGAGAGAGAGAGAATGATAACGAGAGAGAGATAACGAGAGAGAGATAACGAGAGAGATAACGAGAGAGAGAGAGATAACGAGAGAGATAACGAGAGAGAGATAGCGAGAGAGAGATAACGAGAGAGAGAGATAGCGAGAGATAACGAGAGAGAGATAACGAGAGAGAGATAACGAGAGAGAGAGATAACGAGAGAGAGAGATAACGAGAGAGAGAGAGAGATAACGAGAGATATAACTCAGCTAGCTGCTATGTGAAGGGATCATATCAAGTTTAAGATCGCGGGAACGCATGGCCCCCACCAGCCATGTATGCCTCTTTTATGCCGTCTGACATCCTCTCCGACTCGTGCATGCGGAAAACCCTTCACGATAAGAGAAATAGGGCCCAAGGCGACCATTGTTTGTTATGAACTGAAAACTCTACAAAAACTACCCACCTCTCAATGTGAGTAGAGAAAGTTCAAGGGTTTTGCTGAGTCACTACGCGCTTTGCCTCGGACCTAGGTTTTCGTGCGCAAATGGAACGCCTGAACTCTTGGGTTCCGTGAACTGGTTCTTGAAATGACGCAAATGGAAGAGGCCTCAAAGGCCTCTTCCATTTGCGTCATTTCAAGAACCAGTTCAGCGAGCCAGCGAGCAAGCAGGACGTGTGTGCAGGGCAGCTGGGAGGAGGAAGAACAGCTAGGGCGTGTGTGCAGGGCAGCTGGGAGGAGGAAGAACAGCTAGGGCGTGTGTGCAGGGCAGCTGGGAGGAGGAAGAACAGCTAGGGCGTGTGTGCAGGGCAGCTGGGAGGAGGAAGAACAGCTAGGACGTGTGTGCAGGGCAGGTGGGAGGAGGAAAGAACAGCTAGGGCGTGTGTGCAGGGCAGCTGGGAGGAGGAAGAACAGCTAGGGCGTGTGTGCAGGGCAGCTGGGAGGAGGAAGAACAGCTAGGGCGTGTGTGCAGGGCAGCTGGGAGGAGGAAGAACAGCTAGGGCGTGTGTGCAGGGCAGCTGGGAGGAGGAAGAACAGCTAGGGCGTGTGTGCAGGGCAGCTGGGAGGAGGAAGAACAGCTAGGGCGTGTGTGCAGGGCAGCTGGGAGGAGGAAGAACAGCTAGGGCGTGTGTGCAGAGCAGCTGGGAGGAGGAAGAACAGCTAGGACGTGTGTGCAGAGCAGCTGGGAGGAGGAAGAACAGCTAGGGCGTGTGTGCAGGGCAGCTGGGAGGAGGAAGAACAGCTAGGGCGTGTGTGCAGGGCAGCTGGGAGGAGGAAGAACAGCTAGGGCGTGTGTGCAGGGCAGCTGGGAGGAGGAAGAACAGCTAGGGCGTGTGTGCAGGGCAGCTGGGAGGAGGAAGAACAGCTAGGGCATCTGTGCAGGGCAGCTGGGAGGAGGAAGAACAGCTAGGGCGTGTGTGCAGGGCAGCTGGGAGGGGAAGAACAGCTAGGGCGTGTGTGCAGGGCAGCTGGGAGGAGGAAGAACAGCTAGGGCGTGTGTGCAGGGCAGCTGGGAGGAGGAAGAACAGCTAGGGCGTGTGTGCAGGGCAGCTGGGAGGAGGAAGAACAGCTAGGGCGTGTGTGCAGGGCAGCTGGGAGGAGGAAGAACAGCTAGGGCGTGTGTGCAGGGCAGCTGGGAGGAGGAAGAACAGCTAGGGCGTGTGTGCAGGGCAGCTGGGAGAAGACAGAGGAATTTTGTTGCTTTTCTTCACATTTCTGCCGCGTAAGGTAAGTACTTTCATACTTCACACTTTCATACCTACAGAGAGAGAAAGGGAGG
>JACEEZ010025665.1:0-14118 GCA_016584305.1 Chionoecetes opilio | reverse complement strand
GATGTGAAAGAGAGTGAGAGGAATGAAGTGGGCAGTGGCGGGTCTAGGGGGTACCTGAAATCATAATTTTAGTTCCCCTTAGAGCTAGTGCACCTAAGCAGGCCGTGCACTAGCTCTTCAGGGACCCAACAAATAGGCTTTCATCACTCAAAGCCGTCATTTAGGTCCCGACGAGCTAGTGCCGGCCTAGCCTGTCAGGGACCCAAAAATAGGCTTTTCATACTCAAAGCCGTCATTTTAGGTCCCGACAGAGCTAGTGCACGGCCTAGCTCTGTCAGGAACCCAAAAAATAGGCTTTTCATTACTCAAAGCCGTCATTTTAGGTCCCGACAGAGCGAGTGCACGGCCTAGCTCTGTTCAGGGACCCAAAAAATAGGCTTTTCATACTTCAAAGCAGTCATTTAGGTCCCAGACAGAGTAGTGCATGGCCTAGCTCAGTCAGGAGACCCAAAAGAAGGATTTTCATACTTCAAAGCCGTCATTTCACCTCCACCAGATTTTTGTCAGAGGTCAGAGGTTTGTAATAATATTAACCATTTTCTTTTTAATGGCTATGCCCTGGCCAGCCCACACTAAGATCTGTGTCCACCCTGGCCACGTCAACATGTCCTCTGGCGGCGCTACTGGGAGGAGTGGGAGAGGAGGGAGGGAGAGGGTACGTGTGTGTATTGAGTTGTTTAGTCCAAAGCAAAGCAAAGCAAAGTAATTGCCTGTTGCCTCGTGATTCTTATATAGTGATAGTGATTTGGGATGGTTCAACAAGGGCAATGGTAGAGACTGAGTTGGTTAAGGGCAGGGGAATAACAAGGCAGAGGAAAACAGGCAGAAATAAAATAAAAGCAGAGGCTGTGGTTACAGGGGGAGAGGTATACCAGGGAAGGAATGCGGGAGCCGAGGTGTGAGGCGAACAAGCAGTCACGATTGGGTAACGAGTACTTGAAGGAGGATAGTCAATAGAAAAAGTAATATGTAGATGTATGTGTAAATAGGGTATATATTGGTATGGGTATATAGTGTTATGGATGTTATGGTAAGGGTAATGGCAAGAGACTACTCTATACGGATTGCTTACTCGTGCCCCGCGCCAACCCGCCCATGACACAGTGAGAGGCACAGCGTTTTTGCGTTCCTGACATTTCTCACGAAGCATCACCCCCATTCCCTTCCTGGTGGTTTACAGAGAAATGATATAGTGTTATCTTCGTAAATGTTTGCCTATAACTAGTTATCAATAAACAACAGTAAAAAAACTAAAAGATAATGCCAATTATAAGAGAGGAAGAAATATGCATGACACTTCAATTTAATCTTCACCCTTAAAACTCTTCGCCACTTTAAGATTTTGCGGAGATTAAATATTTTAAGATGAAAATATTATAGAAGCGGATTTCATTAGCTTTCCATGATATATTTCGTCTTTCTGATCAATGAATTACCACCATGCATAGATTAGCGTTAGCTAAAAAAATAACCATCAATTGTACGGCAAGTAAAAAAGTGTTCCATGAAATACAGTAGACTATGGTTTATCCAGGTATAAAATGATTGTTATATAATATCAAATAGAAAAAACTGTAAAATACACTAACAGAAACGCATTATGAGGACTGAAGAAAATGCCGTTTCACTTAAAATTTTCGCATTTAATATTTGCGGAAAACTTGTTAATGCCAACATTATCAATAGAAGCTGGAATTTATTAAGCTTCCATTGATATACTTTGGTTTTCTGATAAATGAATTAGAACCATGCATAAAATTCTAGCGTTAAATAAATATATAAAAATCATCAATGGGTAATTTTCCCGAGTGATGAGGTTATTTATTTAGTTAACGCTAATTTATACATCGTGATGATTCTTTTTCTATCAGAAAACAAATAATATAACTAAATAATTACCTCATCAATCGGGGAAAATACCCGATTGATGATTTATATAATTTATTAACGCTTAATTTATGCATGGTCTAATTCATAGTCAGAAAACAAAAATATCAATGGAAAGCTAAGTAAAATTGCGCTATCATTGATAGCCTTCATGATATAAAAGTCTGACTCGCACAAGATATCTCTCTCTCTCTCTCTCATCCTCTCTCCCTCCTCGCTCTCTCTACTCCTCTCTCGCTCTCTCCTCTTCTCGCGAGAGAGAGAGAGAGACGACGAGAGAGGAGAGAGAGGATGAGAGAGCGAGAGAGGAAATATACATCTTAGTAAATATATAAATTCATCATTTACAGAAAGATAAAAATAGACATTCATTTAAAAGGTGAAAAATCTTCATAAAACGGAAAGGATCCAAACACCAATCTGTATTTTTTTCTTAACACGTGTTGGTTCTCAAGTGTTTTTTTTTTTGTGGAAGTCCAAGTGGAGTCCAAAAGTGAAGGCCGCAGCGGAGCAGCGGGGAGGAGACAAACCAAGGGCGGGGCGGTGCTGCTCTCCACCTTTCTGTGCCGCGGATGCCGGCCTCGGTTAGTCAGCAGCAGCAGCAGCGAGCCCATTGTTGCAGGGAGTGGCTGGCGCATAACAGCTCAGTGTAGAAATCTACCTGTTCTCGATCAACGATGCTTTCTCTTCTTGTGGGGTGATCGGCAGCCCTTGGGTTGGCGCTCTGTCTTGGATTGTGGTCATGGCAAGCCTTGTGGGGCGCTCTGTCTGAGATTGGGGGTCCTGGCAGCCTTGCGGGTGCGCCTTCTGTCTTGGGATAGGTGTTGGGTCCTGGCAGCCTTGATTGTACGACTATGGTCTTGGATAATTACTGGCCGGCCATTGCGCTTGCGCTTCGTCATAGGGCCCCATGAACATCAAACTAGCCTTGGGGTGTGCCTCTGTCTTGGGACCTTGGGTTCCGGCGGGTCTGCATAGGGATGAACATCAAACTAGCCTGGGTGGTGCCTCTGTGCTTGGAGAGCACTTGGGGGCGGGTCTGTCATAGGGAGAACATCAAACCAGCCTTGGGTGGGCGCCTCTCTTGAGACTGGCAGCGCTGGGTGGCGAGGCTGTCATAGCGGATGAACATCAAAGTAGCCTTGGGTGGCGCCTCTGTCTGGAGCCTGGGTGTGGGGGTCGTCATAGGGATAAGCATCAAAACCAGCCTTTGGTGGCGCTCTCTGTTTTTGGGGCTGAGGCCTTAGGTGGCGAGGATGTCATAGGCTTCATGAACATCAAACCACCCCTGTGGGTCGCGCCTCTGTTTGGGGACTGACGGGCCGTGGGGGCGACGGCTGTCATAGGGATGAACATCAAACCAGGCATTGGGTGGGCCTCTGTTTGGGGGCTGACGGCCTTGGGTGCGAGGCTGTACATAGGCCAGAACATCAAAACAGGCCTGGTGGTGGCGCCTCTGTTTGGGGGCTGACGGCCCTTGGGTGGCGAGGCTGTCATAGGGAGAACATCAAAACACCCTTGGGTGGCGGCCCTGTCTTGGGGCTTCGGCATTGGGTAGCGAGGCTGTCATATGGGATGAACATTCAAACCACCCTGGGTGGCGCCTCTGTCTTGGGCCTGACGGCCTGGGTGGCGAGGACTGTCATAGGGATATAACATCAAACCACATGGGATGACGCTCTGTCTTGGGGGGACGGCTTGGGTGGCGGGCGGTCATAGGGATGAAAATCAGAGCCAGCCTTGGGTGGCCGCCTCTGTCTTGAGCTGGCAGCCTGTGGGTGGCGACGGTGTCATAGGGAATGAACATAAACCAGCCTTGGGGTGCCTCATCGTTCGGGCAGCTTCCTACTCAAAGGTCTTCACCCCCGTCGCGTGGGCACATCTGCCTCATCGTTTGGGCAGCTTCGCTCTTCGGTTTCTCACGCCTTCGTCGCGCGGGCATTAAGTGTCATTATGTTCACCTTTCTAAGTTACGTCGGCCGATGCTTTCCTTGTTCCCTCAAATCTTCAGACTCGCAGCCGCGGCTGTAGCAGTTTCCTCTGTTGTCAACGCTATTTTCTTTGGTCTTCAGTTGTTGGTGCGTCGACAGGGACAGGAAGTCAGGCAGCAGGAGCTTCATCGGTGTTTCAGATTCTCCTTCACTAGGAAGAGTTCATGTCCTGGTGTTTGTCGCGGTATCATTGCTGGCAAGCCACTCGCAACAGTGACCGATCAGGAAACCACTTGCTGCAGAGAAACATCAGCGGAGAAAAGTTGATAGATCCAGTGAAGTATGAATGTTTTCAGTGAGCGCGGATTGTTTAAGTGTAAACACCAATCAACTTTCCCGGTATTAGATCTTTGTTACGCGTGTTTTTCGTCATCTTCACCTTTATCCACTGACGTAGGTGTCTGAGTGGAGGGTGTGATGACTTCCTGGTTCAGGGTCACCGGGCAGTCAGGAACAACTTCACGGCGTTCAAATAGTTCTTACCCGTGCAGGGCGAGGTTCAATGTCGCACACCTCGGGGAAAAAGCGTTCTCTTCTTGTAGCAACAGCTGGTGTCTATTCGCTCAGCCACCAGGTGGATAGCTGTCACGTGCTTTCCTTCAGGGAGGCGACACCGTGCAAGTCACGATTCTGGGTTGTCATCGTGAATCCTTTACTTCCAAGAAGTCTGTTGCGCACCTCAGGTTACTCATATTAAAGAAGTCCAATACAGTACATGTTGGAACCTTTGATGTTCAAGCTAGGAGTTGGCTTGGGTGGCGCGTACCTAGGATCGTTAGCTTGGAGGTCACCTCGTGGTCGTTTAAGGAAACAATACACATGAGTACATTACGGAAAATGACTTCTTATGTAGCGTTCTTCTTTTCCTCACCCCTCAACCTCAAACCTCATTGGTTCCAATATTGATTGCGCACCAACACCTTCATAGTACAGAATAACTGACTCTATGTAGAGTGTTACTGGTAAGGCATTCTTCTCCTCGCCCCCACTCAGCTCCATCAGGTTCCAACCTGCTGGCGACACAAACCTCATAAGGGGTTACGGCTTATATACCTAACACTGGTTGTCATGGCGCAGTATGCTACACGGACCTATCGATCAACCAATCCAAGCGATCCCCACTTCTCCATTCTATACACCCCCCCCCACCCCCCCGCGGAACCCTCTACAGACACCCCGGATTGCAGGGAGAGAGAGAGAGAGAGAGAGACGGCGAGAGAAGAGAGAGAGAGAGAGGTAGAGAGAGAGACGCGATAGAGAGAGAGGAGAGAGAGAGCCCTGCGCTTCTATCTTCCATGGGAAGCTACGTCTGGTTGCCCCGAGGGCGATGTGGCAGGTGCGGGGGTCACCGTACAAACTGCAGGCCGACCTTCAGAGCCCACATCGAGCGGGCTCGCAGAGAGGCTTTCGGGGGAAGCTGGCATCCCTAAGGGGGATGTCGAGGATTCTTGACAGCCAGGGGATGGAGCTCCTGTACGAGCGAAGGTTCGCTTCTCCCTGGAGTACGCGTGCCTTGCGGGGTGCGACGCGGCGAACAAGTGCCTCGCTCTCCTTGACGAGGTCCGGGGTCGCGCGGTGAGGCTTATCGGGAATGCACAGCCAAAACTAAAAAATCTTTCTACTTATTTAAAATATTATTTAACGATTCTAACTCTATTTTAGACTTTGAGCACAGCTCCAGCACCGCCGAGGACGTGGCGGACGGTCACCGTGATGTGACACGGGGCAGCACCAGCGGGAAGGAGGAAGGAAGGATGGCCGGGAAAGAAAGCCTTGGTGGGTTTATAAAAGTGACAGACAAATAACCTTTGTTGTAAGCACTGACTGAAACACAAATCCTTCGTTAACCTCCATTACTTTAAATTACTCAATTAATTACATCCAAACTACCTGAACTAAAAAAATACACACTGCTTCGGCTTGTATTTCTGATTTCCCAAGTATTAATGTATAGGAGAGCGTCCCAATACAATCAAAACATGCAGCGAAAAAACACATCATACAAACTAAGACTAAGAGAGTAGAAATGTAGAAAGAAAAACGGTAAGCTTGTAGTTAAAGGAGAAACAGGAAGGAGCCTCCAGGGTAGGGCAGGCAGGATTTTTATAGGACGCCTGTGATTAGAGGCTCAATAGATGCCGCCCCCCATGTGGCACCCGATGCACTCGCCGTCGAAGGTAAGTTAATCAGAGCAGCATGTGGGTGTTCTTAGGGCCAGTCGAGCTAACATGAAAGATTTGAACACCCCTCGGGGATCGAAACTAGCCACCCGAGACGCCACTGCACTTGCAGGCTGCTAAACACTCCTGCACTGCACTCTTCAGAAATAAGGGGTACATTAAGGCGTAGAAATTGTGACTACATCGCCACCATCACTACCATTTTTAACCCTATTACCAGGCTGGAGGGTAGAATGCTCCGATTATACCCTTCATCTACCCTATCTCCCTTTTTAGGAACGAGAGGGTTGGAGAAAAAGGGTATATTGCGTCGATCGAAAAGGGTTAGAAAAAAGGGTAGCAGTATTTTCATCAACTACAACTACCCTTTTTCACCCTTTTCCTACCCTTTTTTCTAAGAGTGTGCTTCTACTGTTGAAATGTTAAACCCTGTCCACCCACCCGCCCCCCTCTGCTGTGAAGGAAAGTAAGGGTATGTTATTTTGTTTCTATTTATGTTTTTGGCTATGGGGATTATCAGCAATGATGATAATGATAGGGTTTATTTAGAGGCAAAAAAAAAAGAGAGGGGAATTGTCTGGTGCGATGATAGTTAGTATTAGTAGTCCGTAGTTAGTAGTAGTCAGAGTAGTGGAGTGGTGGCTTATAAATGGCCTAGTGGTTGAGAGTGTGGTGATTGAGAGGTAAGCAGGTAATAACATACGTAATACTGCAGCAATCACGTAATTAATTACGGAAAAACTGCAACGCGCGCTGGCACACCAGCATAACACTACACACAATTACACACATCTGTTTTGTCATGTTATTCTTATCAGAGCAACTTGGTTATGAAGAAAGGAGGGATATATCACTGACGAGAGAGAGAGAGAGAGAAGGAGTAGAAGAGCGAAGACCGACTAGACTTGACAGCGATAGAGAGGAAGGGAGAGAGAGAGAGATGAGAGAGAGGAGAAGGAGAGAGAAGAGTAAGGGAGAGATCATGAGAGAGAGAACAGTGTGATAGAGAGAGAGAGAGACGAGAGAGAGAAGAGAGGCTGGCATGCATAACATATAGGGTCATCTCAATATAGAATACAAGTTTGTTTTAGGACATCTTAGTAGTGGAAAGTCATGTATGAGATGGCAGATGAGGAATTAATAAGCACCAAACGCTGGCTTTATTTTTGTCGTGAGTCGCCAAACAATGCGTCTCTTGGCGGGGACTGTAGGACTGTGGAAAAAACAAGTAAAGAAATATTGTCTCTAGTATGCAAAGATCTGCAATAATTCTTAACGAACTAATTTTTGCCTAATCTATAGTATAAATTGAGAAGGATTTTATTATCATTGCCCACGTACTCTCTCCTCTCTTCCTTGCCACGCCTTCTCATCATTTCCTCTCCTCTCTTCCCTTGCAACGCCCCTTCTCATCATTTCCTCAAGCCTTTCCTCTCCTCTTTTCCCTTGCCGGCCGCTCTTCTCATCATTTCCCTCTCCCTATCTCTCTCCCTTGCCACGCCTTTCATCATTTCCTCACGCTTTCTCTCCTCTCTTACCGTGCCGCCGCTAATTCTCATTCATTTCCTCTCCTCTCTTCCCTTGCACCGCCCCCCTACTCTCATTTCCTCACGTAGTCCTCTCCCTATTCCCTTGCCAGCAGCTAGTTCATCATTTCCTCTCCTATCTTCCCTGCCGACCGATCTTCTTCATCATTTCCCTCACTCCTGTCCTCTCCTCTCTTCCCTTGCCGCCGCCTCTAGAAAGAAACCCACTTCTACCTAAAGAATAACGAAAGAAGGAAATTAAACAGACCCCGCAGAGAAGCAAAATTTGAAACATAACCAGGAAACTATTTAAATTTGACGCCCTCGATCTTGGTAAATTCCAAGACCGAAAAAAATTACTATCTCATTTCCTAACTCCTTTCCTTTCCGTATTACCTTGCCACCGGTCCGCCTATTCCATGGTTCCTCCATTTCCTACCATTCACAGTCCTTTCCTCTGGCCAAGGGCGTAGCCAGAGGGGGGGCCAATGGAGACCATGCCCCCCCCCCAATTCAACACATCACTTTAGGAGTTTTGTATAGTTTCATCAATGTTAATATATTGAATAGCATGCAAAAAGAACCAAAGAAAGGACCCCCCCCCCCCCTACCGTCGATAACAGTAGTTAAGTCGACCACCTCAGTCAAGTGCCAGGGCCATATATTAAGAATTATAGCATTAATACGATCTGATGTGCAATGAGAGATTACACAGTAGTTTATATCATGATGTATAATCGACCCCATGTTTCAGTGTTGTTTGAGCTTTGTAGCTGCAAGTTGATAGACGGTTTCAAATTCAATACGCGTTTTTTCTTCGGGCGACGAGCCGACAGCGGTACGACACTCAGTAAATAAAAAACACTACGATGGCGATCTATGTTAGGTAGCACTTTGTAGATAATTTTTGTAATTGTTCATTTATAGCCCTAATATGACACAGATGAAGACACAAAATGACAACCAATTCAGATAGCCCCTTTACTTCGTGAAATCATGAAGGTAGAAATGTAAGTATGAACGCCACCACACGTCTGTAAACAGACAAAAAAGTTGTCCTGGCGATTAATGTTGATCTACGGCATAGGGCTCAATAGCCATCCAACTTAAGTATATCTTCAAAAAAATTTTTCTAGGGGCTTACAGCGCCTCACAGACCCCCAGCTGATAAACACCTACTCTCAACAATCATGGGAGCTGGGCCCACCCCAATTTTTTACTGGCTCCGACCCTTGCCTCTTGCCTTCCCAATCTATTGATAGTTCAATACGGAACAGACAGCAGTGTAGATATTCTTAAAGAATATCAGATGGATGGATTACTGAATCGTCATCAATATTGGCCTGTTAAGTTATTGTATATTTATGTTTAGGTGAACTTTTTGCGTGATGGACGAGACAGGTGTGGGATTTGTGTTGTGAGTGTGGGCTGAAGAGGATCCAGGGGTAAGTAAACTATTCTCGTTGCCTAAGTTAAATTAAGATGAAACTACGAAAAGTAAAACTAGATTAAAGTAAGATTAAGATTATAAAAGAGAGAATTGTTTGTTTCTTCACTCCCTCTCTCTATCTATGGTTGTCTTTTTGGTGACTGAATATTTTTCTTTTGTTGACCTCAAAAAATCTTGAAAATTGACCTTCACACCTAGGAAAGCTGTTACTTGGGTTAAAAGCAGGACAAAAATGATCTAATAAGAATAATTTTTTTCTCTTCCTTCATTTCAGAATTGTCGCTCTAAAGACCAACCCAGCAAGACCTCTCTCTCTCTCTCTCTCTCTCTGTCCACTCTCTCTCCAAAATGACCAAGACCAAGACCGTTCTTAGGCTCAGTGCTCTCGACCAGTTTGCGTCAGCATGGCGGACTACGACCTCACCTCCAAGCTGGGGCCGTTTTTGGACCGCCATTTGGTCTTTCCTTTGATGGAATTCTTGTCCGTCAAAGGGGTAAGTACACGCCCCGTCCGTGCGTCCGTGGGGAGGGGTGGTGGGGGGGCGGGACGGGCATGGGGTGTGTTTCGGCGACAGTTCCATAATCGGTCTGCATGTCAACATTCCCCTGTAAAAACGTGAACTCGTCGAGATTTTTGGATTTGCTGCCTGATCCTGTGTGTTATCTGTCGTATTCAGCGTTGTATAAGGCGATGAGGTGATGGGGTTCCGTTCTCCCCAAACATGTGTCTTCCTAGCCGTGTCGTCAGTAAGCTCCAGCAGATTGGTAAAAATCTAAGTCCTTTCCCGCCCTTAGGTCTCGTTAGAAGGTTATTGGAAGTTAGGTTAGGTTTAGTAATATTATTTTGGGGTTATGGGGGGGTCATTTAAGGGGGGTAGGGGGTTGAAGGGGGCATCTCCCCCATTCTATAATTACGTTTTTAGAGGTATCTGAAGGGATCTGTGAAGGTCTGGAGGAAAAAAACCCACTAATAAGGGCGGGAAAGACTAGAGTTTTACCCTTTTAGTGTCATATTGTATTGAAATATTTGTTGTTAAAGATCTGTTTGTTATTATTAAGCAGAACTGGGCTCGCTCTGCCGGCTGTAATACTCACGTTTTTCATTACAATTTCTGCTTCAGCATGTAGCTAGTGAGGATATTATTAACTTAAGGAAACCAAAAATAAAACATTCTCATTTAATCATGATAATGTTAGGCCAGATTTTGTTAGGTTAGTGAGTCTAAAGCTAGGATTCAGTATTGGTCATAGTGTTAATAGAAGCTACTCGTTGGTTTTCATGCACTTATTTTGTCACTTATGTGATTTGAGACTTATGGTTTTCATGCACTTATTTTGTGTCACCTAGATTTGATTTGAGACTTTCATCCCCGCAGATCTATGATAGACGGACCTGCAGCGCGCCAAGCTTGAGCTTCTCTCCAACACCAACATGGTGGACTTTGCCATGGACATCCACACCTCCCTCTACCCGACCAGGTCGTGCCCCCGGAGCTGCCCACCGCAGGTCACGCGTCGTCTCCGAGCTGAAGCGTCTGCAGGTGAGCCGGCCGGAAATAACATTTTCTTACAAGGATTGGCATATACGCTTCAGCAACAAAGACAGATCATGTGTTTTCATGCATTCATCAAAGAGTGAAATATAGTGGGATGCACAGTTTCAAGGAAGCCACTCTATTAAACCCCGTCGCCTCCGTGGTGTAGTGACTAGCGTGCCTGGCTACGATCTGCGGGCCCTGGTTCGAATCCAGGCCAGGGCAAGTCGGCGACCAGCCCATCCAGCTGTTCTTCCTCCCTTTCGGGGTTGATAAATGAGTACCTGGGGAAACCTGGGGAAGGTAACTGGTAACCCGGGTGTCAAGCTACCCTTGTGTCCCGGGGTAGCGGGCTTTCATCCACCACAGGCTCAAAGGCTAATGCCACAGAGATGAGCACCGAGGCCATGCACAGCATAGCGTATGGCCCCATCTTTACTTTACCTTTACCTTAATCTATCAACAGACGGACACAGAACCCATCTTCAAGATCTTCAGTGACAACAGGTACAGAAGCAGCTGCAGAATTCCCGAGACCATCGCACCCTCATGCAGTTCCTCGTCGACAACCATGATGTAAGTGCCCCTGTGTGTGTTCAGGCCTTGTAGGTGAACTGTATTAAGTTACCTAATTTTTTTTCGGGGCTTGTAGGTGAACTGTAGCTACTGGGATTGGTACCGGAAAAAAGGCACATTAACCCCTTAGGCCCAGAACGTAATTTCCATTGAAATCTGGGTCCCATTAGACAATTTTTAGTAAATATAAACAATTGTTTTATAGATAAAACATGTATCCTTGTCGACTATCTAATTTTGGTATATTCCCAGTTACTTTTCGTAATTTTATGGCTAACAACAGACCATTTATACGCAAGGAAGGATCTGGCGTGAAGGGGTTAAGTTAAAAAATTCATCTAAAATAATCATTGTTACATGATGTCTCTCATTTTCTGTTTCCAGTTCCGGCCCGAGATGCTGGACACCCTTTACTCGTTTGCCAAGTTCCAGTACGAGTGTGGCAACTACTCCGGTGCGGCAGACTACCTCTATCTGCACCGCGGCCTTGGTGCCAATCAGCGACAAGGTACTCGCCTGTCACTCACACTCAATTTTCACTATTTTTCCCTTCCTGTCAGTCACCCCTAAATATTTCACTTTTTTTCCCTTCCTGTCACTCAACTCAATTTTTTCACTTTTTTTTCCCTTCCGTCAGCACACTCAATATTTCACTATTTTTTTGGTGTATAAAACACCAAATGAAATATGAAGGAAAAAAAAAATATCATGGAAAAAAATTATTACTCACTGTTAAAAATTGGAACCGAAAATAGAAGAAGAGCAAAGTTTGTAAAAAAAAAAGTCATATACCATCAGTCTGGTCTCACCCCAATTTTGCACAATTTTTCCCCTCCTGTTTTCTTTCATATTTTCAAAAATTTCCCTTCCTGCTTCTCAACTAAATATTACACAATTTTTCCCTTCCTCTCACTCCACTAAATACACATTTTTTCCCTTCCTCTCACTCTCACTAAATATTACACAATTTTTCCCTTCCTCTCACTCTCACTAAATTTACACAAATTTTCCCTTTCCCTCTCACTCTCACTAAATATTACAAAATTTTTTCCCCTTTCCTCTCACTCTCACTAAATATTACACAAATTTTTCCCTTCCTCTCACTCTCACTAAATATTACAAAATTTTTTTTCCCTTCCTCTCACTCTCACTAAATATTACAAAATTTTTTTCCCTTTCCTCTCACTCTCACTAAATATTACAAAATTTTTTTCCCTTTCCTCTCACTCACTAATATTACACATTTTCCCTTCCTCTCACTCTCACTAAATATTACACAATTTTTCCCTTCCTCTCACCCCTCACTAAATATTACACAATTTTTCCCCTTTCCTCTCACTCTCACAAAATATTACACAATTTTTCCCTTCCTCTCACTCTCACTAAATATTACACAATTTTTCCCTTCCTCTCACTCTCACTAAATATTACACAATTTTTCCTTCCTCTCACTCTCACTAAATATTACACAATTTTCCCTTCCTCCACTTTCACAAAATATTACACAATTTTTCCCTTCCTCTCACTCTCACTAAATATTACACAATTTTTCCCTTCCTCTCACTCTCCTAAATATTGCACAATTTAATTTTTATGATCTACCAGAAATTTCTTACTTTTTCTTTCTGAACTACAACATTTTCTGGTCTTCCTTTTTCAACCTTGGATCTCAGCTGAACATATCCTAGGCAACTTTTGAGACTAAAGAAACCTGACAGCTAGATATTTTCCTTCCTTTTGGACTAGTTTTAAAAAGAATCTGGCCGTCAAGAGGTGAACGCAGATACATTGATAGACAGGACTACCATGTGTAGGTTCTCACGGCCTCTTGTAGCTTCCTTATTTTCTTATTTTCTTATGTTCTTATTGATAACTCGCCTAATAACACTCCAATATATAATTTTTAAATACATAACACTTTGAGTAAGTAAGTATTTCTGATTATTATTGAAAAATTTAAAGTCTTCCCAGAACTTCCTGAATGGCCTGTGGGGTAAACTTGCCTCTGAGATCCTGACGCAAACTGGGAGAATGCGTTGGAGGATCTGAACCGCCTGAAGGAGTTCATTGAGAGCAACCCTGAACCACGTCCCCGCTGCAGGCACTCCAGCAGCGCACGTGGCTCATCCACTGGTCCCTCTTTGTGGGTTTTTCAAACCCTCCCAAAGGTGACTCCATTCAATGCTTTACAGTTACCATTTGCATCTTCTTGTGACCTTTTTTTTATCACAAAGCCCTATTTTCTTAAAAAAATTGGGAAATTTTTCTAAGGGCAAAACATTGATTAGTTTGTCCCTTTACAGGGCACAATTCATTTCTTCTTGTGACCTTTGAGCTTTTCACATTAATTCCTTTTTTTGCTCTTTAAAACTTGGTCCAAACCTTCCCTGGCTACACCCGAGATTAAAACTTACAAAAATTAGTTTGGTCTCCAAACAAGGCCAAATTCATCTTCCCCCGTTCTTTACCCTTTCATTAAACATTTTTATTTGCCCTTATAAAACCTTTTAGGCCAACAATCCTGCAACTAAACATTGATTTCACTTACAAATATGGAGTTTGGGCATGCCCAAAAGGGAAAAAAATTGTTCCTTTCCCGTCTATTTCATCATTTCCCTTTAAACCTACTAACATCCTACATGTCCCCTGCCCTATCGACCCTTATAACATTCAAGGGGCAACCCAAATTGCAAATTAAAATTGTAGATTTAAAATAATGGGAAATTTGGTTTATGAAACCCAAAAAGGGGTTGATTGGGTGGCTGTTTCCGGCCCGGTGTTTTTGGGCTGATCAAAAGGAAGTTTTAAGAGCCAATTTTACGCCCCAGACTTTCCCCTTTGGGTATAAAAATGGGATTCCCGACCAAAAAAATTACGAAAAGTTTAAGGAAAAGGGGAAAATTGGTTGTGACAAAGGGGTTATAAACAGGTCATATTTTAACTTGCTTAAATTTTAAAAGCTAACAATTCCCC
>JACEEZ010025664.1:107500-110000 GCA_016584305.1 Chionoecetes opilio | reverse complement strand
TATCTGTCTAATCTTTTACTTATATTTTAGTATTTCCTTTAGTATCTGTCTTATCTTTTACTTATATTTTAGTATTTCCTTTAGTATCTGTCTAATCTTTTACTTATATTTTAGTATCTCCTTTAGTATCTGTCTAATCTTTTACTTATATTTTAGTATTTCCTTTAGTATCTGTCTAATCTTTTACTTATATTTTAGTATTTCCTTTAGTATCTGTCTAATCTTTTACTTATATTTTAGTATTTCCTTTAGTATCTGTCTAATCTTTTACTTATATTTTAGTATTTCCTTTAGTATCTGTCTTATCTTTTACTTATATTTTAGTATTTCCTTTAGTATCTGTCTAATCTTTTACTTATATTTTAGTATTTCCTTTAGTATCTGTCTAATCTTTTACTTATATTTTAGTATTTCCTTTAGTATCTGTCTTATCTTTTACTTATATTTTAGTATTTCCTTTAGTATCTGTCTAATCTTTTACTTATATTTTAGTATCTCCTTTAGTATCTGTCTAATCTTTTACTTATATTTTAGTATTTCCTTTAGTATCTGTCTTATCTTTTACTTATATTTTAGTATCTCCTTTAGTATCTGTCTAATCTTTTACTTATATTTTAGTATTTCCTTAGTATCTGTCTAATCTTTTACTTATATTTTAGTATTTCCTTTAGTATCTGTCTTATCTTTTACTTATATTTTAGTATTTCCTTTAGTATCTGTCTAATCTTTTACTTATATTTTAGTATTTCCTTTAGTATCTGTCTAATCTTTTACTTTATTTTAGTATTTCCTTTAGTATCTGTCTAATCTTTTACTTATATTTTAGTATCTCCTTCAGTATCTGTCTAATCTTTTACTTATATTTTAGTATCTCCTTCAGTATCTGTCTAATCTTTTACTTATATTTTAGTATCTCCTTTAGTATCTGTCTTATCTTTTACTTATATTTTAGTATCTCCTTTAGTATCTGTCTAATCTTTTACTTATATTTTAGTATTTCCTTTAGTATCTGTCTAATCTTTTACTTATATTTTAGTATTTCCTTTAGTATCTGTCTAATCTTTTACTTATATTTTAGTATTTCCTTTAGTATCTGTCTAATCTTTTACTTATATTTTAGTATTTCCTTTAGTATCTGTCTAATCTTTTACTTATATTTTAGTATTTCCTTTAGTATCTGTCTAATCTTTACTTATATTTTAGTATCTCCTTAGTATCTGTCTAATCTTTTACTTATATTTTAGTATTTCCTTTAGTATCTGTCTTATCTTTTACTTATATTTTAGTATTTCCTTTAGTATCTGTCTAATCTTTTACTTATATTTTAGTATTTCCTTTAGTATCTGTCTTATCTTTTACTTATATTTTAGTATCTCCTTTAGTATCTCTTATCTTTTACTTATTTTTCTAGTATTATTTATTTTCTATTATGTATCTCCTGTATATTTTCTTTTTATTCGTTAATTTGGGGTTTGAACACGTAAAAGAGAGTGCCTTAATTAAGAGTATTTGGCGCTGAGTACCATCTAAATACACACACACACACACACACACACACACACACACACACACACACACACACACACACACACACCACACACACACACACACACACACGTACCCGTTTCACTCACCTGACAAGATCATATAAATAGTAATGAAAAAAAAATTCTTATGACCTGCCTTATGAAAAACTTGACTGAGGGAAGGAAGAATGTGACGGGAAGAGAGGTGGATGAGGAAGAAGGGAGGTGGATGAGGAAGAAGAAGAGAGGTGGATGAGGAAGAAGAGAGGTGGATGAGGAAGAAGGGAGGTGGATGAGGAAGAAGAGAAGAGAGGTGGATGAGGAAAAAAAGAGAGGTGGATGAGGAAGAAGAAGAGAGGTGGATGAGGAAGAAGAGAAGAGAGGTGGATGAGGGAGAAGAGAAGAGAGGTGGATGATGAAGAGAAGAGGTGGATGAGGAAGAAGGGAGGTGGATGAGGAAGAAGAAGAGAGTGGATGATGAGAAGAAGGGAGGTGGATGATGAAGAAGAGAAGAGGTGGATGAGGAAGAAGGGAGGTGGATGAGGAAGAAGGGAGGTGGATGAGGAAGAAGAAAGGTGGATGAGGAAGAAGGGAGGTGGATGAGGAAGAAGAGAAGAGGTGGATGAGGAAGAAAAGAAGAGAGGTGGATGAGGAAGAAAGAGAAGAGGTGGATGAGGAAGAAAAGAAGAGAGGTGGATGAGGAAGAAGGGAGGTGGATGAGGAAGAAGAGAAGAGAGGTGGATGAGGAAGAAGAAGGGAGGTGGATGAGGAAGAAGAGAAGAGAGGTGGATGAGGAAGAAGAAGGGAGGTGGATGAGGAAGAAGGGAAGAGAGGTGGATGAGGAAGAAGAGAAGAGAGGTGGATGAGAAAGAAGAAGGGAGGTGGATGAGGAAAAAGAGAAGAGAGGTGGATGAGTAAGAAGAGAAGAGAGGTGGATGAGTAAGAAGAGGTGGATGAGGAAGAAGAGAAGAGAG
>JACEEZ010025664.1:92500-97500 GCA_016584305.1 Chionoecetes opilio | reverse complement strand
TCTTTTCCTGCCCTCTCTCCCTTCCTCCTCGTTTCCTTCCCTCTCTCCCTTCCTCTTTTCCTCCCCTCTCTCCCTTCCTCTTTTCCTCCCCTCTCTCTCTTCCTCTTTTCCTGCCCTCTCTCCCTTCCTCTTTTCCTGCCCTCTCCTTTCCTCCTCTTTTCCTTCCTCCTCTCTCCCTTCCCTCTCTCCCTTCCCTCTCTCCCTTCCTCCTCTTTTCCTTCCCTCTCTTCCTTCCTCCTGTCTCCCTTTCCCCTCCTCTCCTCCCTCTCCCTTCCTTCTTCTCCATCCCTTATCACAGCTCGGTCAGGCTAGTAATGACGTCATCAGGCTTTGACCTCTGACCCCACTTAATGACGTCAGCAAATAAGTTCACACTGATGAGAACAAGATGACATGCGAGAGATTATCTTTATTTTGTATCTGATTATATTTATGTCATTGTATTTTTTATATATGTATTGTACTGATTTATTTATTATAGTTATAGGTATTTATTTTATTTATCTTGGCTCATAATGTTGTTCTAGGAGATGTTTTTGCCTGTGTTCTCATTTTCATGTTTTTTTATTTTTTTATTTTTTATTCTTTCCCCACGCAGCTTTTTATCCTCTGTTTTTGCATATCTTTTTGATCTTTTTGTATTTCTTTCTCTACGCTCTCCTCCTCCTCCTCCTCCTCCTCCTCCTCTTGCTGCTGCTGTGTTGTTGATCATCCGTTCCTCACCATGGATACCTCTCTCTCTCTCTCTTCTCCTCTTCTCTTCTCCTCTCTCTCTCTCTCTCTCTCTCTCTCTCTCTCTCTCTCTCTCTCTGTTTGAAAGACTTTGAGGTCGAAAATCGAATAAATTTTTGCAGCTGCATATGTGTGTGTGTGTGTGTGTGTGTGTGTGTGTGTGTGTGTGTGTGTGTGTGTGTGTGTGTGTGTGCGGCAAGAAGAGGAAACAGTTTGGGAAGAGAGGGAGTGAAGAAAAGGAGGGAGGGAGGGAGGGAGGGAGGGAAAATTGGTGTAGGTCGAGGAAATTTATTTATGTAAGACTTCTTTCTTTCTTTCTTTCTTTCTTTCTTTCAATCTTTCATCATTTTCTTCTATTTATATATATTTTTTATTTAATATTTATTATTTTTTATTTTTCTAAGTCTTCTCGGTGTCAATTCTTGGTGTTAACATGTCTGTTCTCTTTCATATTCTTTCTCTTTTCATTATAACATGTCTTTCTCTCATGTCTGTTCTCTTTGTTTATACTTTAACCTAAGAGCAAAGTTTTTTTTTTATTTTATTTTTTTATTTTTTTTACCATTATCTTTTGTGTTCCCCGTGCTGCTGGTTTGGTGTTCTGTATTTTCCTGCTTTATATGGATTTCCTGTCTGGTCTTGTTGTTCTGTTTCTTTTCTTTTTCAATATTCTTATCTTCCGTATAAGGGAAATTGGTGAGGTGAAGTAAGAGGTGAATGTAGAAAGGTAAATGTGTATACTATATGAGAGAGAGAGAGAGAGAGAGAGAGAGAGAGAGAGAGAGAGAGAGAGAGAGAGATATTTGGGCATGACTGAATCTTAACTTGAGATTATGGAGACAAACAGACGGAGAGACAAAAAGAGAGAGAGAGAGAAGAGAGAGAGAGAGAGAGAGAGAGAGAGAGAGAGAGAGAGAGAGAGAGAGAGAGAGAGAGAGAGAGAGAGAGAGAGAGAGAGAGATTTGGCATGACTGAATCTTAACTTGAGATTATGGAGACAAACAGACGGAGAGACAAGAGAGAGAGAGAGAGAGAGAGAGAGAGAGAGAGAGAGAGAGAGAGAATTTGCCATGACTTGAATTTACTTGAGATTATGGGACAGACAGACAAAGACAATACAGAGAGAGAGAGAGGCACGAAACAACACACCACACACAATCACGAACACCACAACAACACCAACACACACACACACACACACACAACACACACACACACACACACACAACACACACACACACCACACACACCACACACACACACACACACACACACAACACACCACACCACACACACACACACACACACACACACACACACACACACACACACACAACACACACACACACACACACACACACACACACACACACACACACACACACACACACACACACACACACACCACACACACCACACACACACACACACACACCAAAACACACACACACACACACACACACACACACACACACACACACACCACACACACACACACACACACACACACCACACACACACCACACACACACACACACACACACACACACACCACACCCACACACACACACCCACACACACACCACACACACCAACACACACACACACACCACACACACACACACACACACACCACACACACCACACACCACACCACACACACACACACACCACACACACACACACACACACACACACCACACACACCACACACACACACACACACACACACACACACCACACACACACACACACCACACACACACACACACACACACACACACACACACACACACACCACACACCACACACACACACACACACCACACACACACACACACACACACCCACACACACACAACCACACACACACACACACACCACACACACACACACACACACACACACACACCACACACACACACACACACACACACACACACACACACACACACACACACACACACACACACACACACCACACACACACACACACACACACACACACACACACACACACACACACACTAAATAATAAGAATAAATTGATAACCGAATGAATAACCTTAAAGAGAGACAAGCGATCGAAGAGACAACTACAAACACTATTAAAGGGAACTCACCGGTGCAAGTCAGCGCTCTGTCCCGGCTTTGACTCATTCATTCACTTCATTCATTATTCATCGCCGCCACCTGATGAATAAGTGAATAAAACGCACCCAAGTGAACATACTCTTGAATATGATTTATAGACTTAAATATGAAGATAGAAGAATATGGAGGGTTATAAATATGGTGTTAGAATAAGTATAAATATAGTTAGAAGAATAGGGAGTTAGAATAGGTATAAATATAGTTAGAAGAATAGGGAGTTAGAATGGGTATAAATATAGTTAGAAGAATAGGGAGTTAGAATGGGTATACATATAGTTAGAAGAATAGGGAGGGATAGAAGGATAGGAAGAATAAGATAGTCTGTCTATTGATCTTGCCCAGGAGTATGAAGACCAAAACAGCTTTAGAGAGAAGAACTATAGCAGATTTCAGCCTTGCTACACGGGTGCAGGGATGAATGAGTTAATGAAAGATGATATGAATTATGATTTCCATGAATATTCTGAAACATGAATATTTGTGTGATGAGAGAGAGAGAGAGAGAGAGAGAGAGAGAGAGAGAGAGAGAGAGAGAGAGGGGGGGGGGCATGGTAAATAAAGTCCATGGTCCAAATAAAGGAATGGCTGGATGTTTGGAATAGATGAATGAGAGAGAGAGGGGGGGGGGGCAAGTTATCCAAATAAAGGAATGGCTCTCTCGCTCGGCGTTCGTTCATTCTTATGTAAATATTTGAGGCTCCACAGACGCACATTAACTAGTTGGCGTACTTGCATACATAGGATTCTCGTGTGTGTGTATGACTGTGCGTGTGTGTGTGTGTGCGTATGCGTGTGCGTGTGCGTGTGCGTGTGCGTGTGCGTGTGAGAGCTGCCATATGCACATTTTCAACGTCGTTTATTAGACGTCCAACTCAACAGGAACTAAGTGATTCACGGAGAGATGCCACCGAGCGCCTAACTTCTGATCTTTCTATAATTTCTGATTGGGGCAAAGCAAACCTTGTTTTGTTCAATGCCTCAAAAACCCAATTTCTTCACCTATCTACTCGACAAAACCTACCAGATAACTATCCCCTTTTCTTCAATGACACTCAACTGTCGCCTTTTTCTACAATGAACATTCTAGGACTATCCTTTACTAAAAATCTGAACTGGAAATCTCACATCTCATCTCTTGCTAAAACAGCTTCTAAGAAGTTAGGTGTCCTGTGGCGTCTGCGTCCTTTTTTTTCTCCCTCCCAATTGCTTGATCTCTACAGGGGCCTTATCCGCCCATGTATGGAGTATGTCTCACATGTTTGGGGAGGATCCACTCATACAGCTCTCCTAAACAGGGTCGAGTCAAAAGCTTTTCGTCTCATCAACTCCTCTCCTCTGACTGACTGTCTTCAATCTTTAAATCACCGACGCAATGTTGCTTCTCTTGCTCTCTTCTACCGTTATTTTCATGCTCACTGCTCTTCTGAACTTGCTAACTGCATGACCCCCCACCCTTCTGCGGCCTCGCTGCACAAGACTTTCTACTCATTCTCATCCCTATTCTGTCCATCTTCCTAATGCAAGAGTTAATCAGTATCTTTACACTTTCATCCCTTTCACTGGTAAACTCTGGAACTCTCTTCCTGTTTCTATTTTTCCACTTTCCTATGACTTAAATCTTTTGAAGAGAAGAGTAACAAGACACCTCCCGAACTAAATTGGCACACCCCTCTTTTTTTTCTCTTACTGTCTTCTTATAGGGACTGGCAACTAAGCGGGCTTTGTGTTACCTATTTTTGTTGTGCCCTTGGCCAGTCCTTTATGATGTAAAAAACCACCAACAACAACAACACACGCATTATTTATAAACTTTACATTATTTTTGTGCAAATCATTAAAGTTTATTTTGTTATGGTTAAAATGCACTAAATATAGAAACTGCTCTTATAAAATATAGTATAATATATAATTTATAAAATATACTCTTACTAAATATAGGAACGCTACTACACAGGTAATAATATTGGAAAAAATTAATATGAAGAAAAAAAATTATGATGGAAAAAATAATTGACGCTTGAAATATTTTTTTTTTTTTTTTTCAATAACAATGATAAATAGATTGCAAAATGAATCATATGAAGAAAGACTAAAAAAATTCAATTTGTTTAGCA
>JACEEZ010025664.1:82500-85000 GCA_016584305.1 Chionoecetes opilio | reverse complement strand
CAAAAAGGTGCCAAAAATAGCCGAAAGGAAGGCAAATGAGAACAAAAGTGAACAAAAGAACAACGAGGGAGTGAACAATAGGGATAAACAAACAAGATAGGACAAGTTGGCTAAAAAAACAAACCCTGAAAAGAACAAGAACGTTAAGGAGGCAAGATTAGATTGATAAGATAGTGACGACACGAAACTGGAGAAAGGAGAAAAACGTTAAAGGGAAGACAAAGAGGAGGAACAAAACAACAACAACAGAAAAAAAGGCGAGGAAAAAAAAACTAAAAGAGGAAGAACACAGAGAGAGAGAGAGAGAGAGAGAGAGAGAGAGAGAGAGAGAGAGAGAGAGAGAAAAAAAAAACTACAATAATGCAGAACAAGCAAATAAACAGTAATTAATGTTAAAAGGTAAAGTAGGAAAAATAAGTCAACTATAGATAGAAGTAACAAAGAAAAAACTAATTCAACAAAGAAACAAAGAATCAATAAAGAATGGAGGAAGAACAAGACAACATAATAACAGGGTGATACATAAACAACGTAACAGCTCTCTCTCTCTCTCTCTCTCTCTCTCTCTCTCTCTCTCTCTCTCTCTCTCTCTGCACTTACCCTTCCCTTACATCCCTCTCTTTACCTTCGATTTCTCCTCCCCTCCTCTTCCATCTACCCCTTTCTCCTCCTCCTCCTCCTCCTTCTTCTTCTTCTTCTTCTTCTTCTTCTTCTTCTTCTTCTTCTTCTTCTTCTTCTTCTTCTCCTTCTCCTCCTCCTCCTCCTCCTCCTCTTCCTCCTCCTCCTCCTCCTCCTCAATAAAGCAAATAGCCTTGTAAGGAACTATTGGTCTGTTGCTGTTTGTGTTTCCTTGGTAATCCTTTGTAATCCTCCTCTCCCCTTATCTCCTATCTGCCTTCCGCCTCACCATGTCACAGCCACGTCACACTCTACCTGAAGGAGAGATAACTAGAGTTCACTGACCTTGGAAACCCCCCCCTTGCCTCCCTCCCTCCCTCCCTCGTCTGACCACTCAGTAGTAATTATTGCCTCAGAGGAAGGGAGGGGAGGAGAGAGGAAGTGAAGGAGGAAAGGAAGTGAAGGAGGAAAGGAGGGAGAGAAAAGTTTGACCATGCATCCTTACTTCTTTTGTGTCTTTTATTTTCGTCTTTTCTTCTGACTGTTCTTACTTACTTACTGACTTACTTTTCTTGTTACTTATACTGTAGTTTACCTGTTTTGATTTATTTGTTGATTGAGTGGGTATAGTACAGAGAGAGAGAGAGATAGAGAGATAGATAGATAGATAGAGAGAATTAGACAGAGATGGACATAAAGAGAGAGACAGAGAGAGAATTAGACAGAGAGAGAGAAGAGGGGAGGGGAGAGAGAGAGAGGAGAGAGAGAGAGAGAGAGAGAGAGAGAGAGAGAACTTAAAGGAAAAGAAAATGGTAGAATGGTAACTGATCTCTACTAACATGCTTACCTTACCTAACTTTCCTTCCTTAACTTTCTCACCCTAACCACACGTAGCCTTGCCTAACCTGACCTTATCTCACCTTACCCTCACAGCTCTCCCTTACCTAAACCTACACCCTAAGTCACTGTACATTATCTCATTAACCTTCATATTGCCTTCCTAAACCTGACCTTACTGAACCTTTTTTTTTTTTTTTTTTTTTTTTTTTTTTTTTTTTTTTTTTTTTTTTTTACGGAACTTAACTTGATGTAGCTTTTTTACCTAACCTAACCTAACCTAACCTATTTACACCTTATTTTGATCTAGCCTTCCTAATCCTTTGCCCATCTCATTACCTTCATATTGCCTTCCTAAACCTGACCTTACCGAACCTTTTAATTTTTTACGTAACTTAACTTGATGTAGCTTTCTTTACCTAACCTAACCTAACCTATTTTCACCTTATTTTAGTCTAGCCTTCCTAAACCTTTCCCCTTTTTTCACCTTACGTTGACCTAACCTTTCCTTACCTAACCCAACCTAACTTTTTTTTATTTTTTTTTTACGTAACTTAACTTGATGTAGCTTTCTTTACCTAACCTAACCTAACCTAACCTAACCTATTTTCACCTTATTTTAGTCTAGCCTTCCTAAACCTTTCCCCTTTTTTCACCTTACTTTGACCTAACCTTTCCTTACCTAACCCAACCTAACTTTTTTTTTTTCTTACCCAACCTGTACCAACCTTGACGTACTAACCTTACCTAACATTATACACAGTAACCTAACCTTAACTCACCCTACTTTTTGCCCCTATCCTATGGCCTCGCTGTATCTCGTTGTATCGCGTCTCGTCTGGTAATGCTTCTCGCGGTGTTCCATGCCGTTATGAAAAGTATAAGGTAAAGATGGGGTCATACTTTACCATTACTTTTACTTATTCTACTACTACTTATATCACCATTCCTTTACTACTACTACTACTTCTATCACCATTATTTTACTACTACTACTTCTATCACCATTCCTTTACTACTACTACTTCTACTTCTACTACTAATG
>JACEEZ010025664.1:65000-75000 GCA_016584305.1 Chionoecetes opilio | reverse complement strand
ATCTTATGTTATGGTGATGCATAGTGATAGTGTAGTTATAGTGTATAGTAGTGGTGATCTAGTATACAGTGTAGTGATGAGGTAGTTATAGAGAGGTATGTTATGGTGATGCATAGTGATAGTGATGTTATAGTGTATAGTAGTGGTGATATAGTATACAGTGTAGTGATGAGGTAATTATAGAGTGGTATGTTATAGTGATGCATAGTGATAGTGATGTTATAGTGTAGTTATAGTGTATAGTAGTGGTGATCTAGTATACAGTGTAGTGATGAGGTAGTTATAGAGAGTTGTTATAGTGATAGTGATGTTATAGTGTATAGTAGTGGTGATATAGTGTACAGTGTAGTGATGAGGTAGTTATAGATAGTTGTTATAGTGATAGTGATGTTATAGTGTATAGTAGTGGTGATATAGTATACAGTGTAGTGATGAGGTAGTTATAGAGAGTTATGTTATAGTGTAGTTATAGTGTATAGTAGTGGTGATCTAGTATACAGTGTAGTGATGAGGTAATTATAGTGATAGTTATGTTATAGTGATAGTGATGTTATAGTGTATAGTAGTGGTGATCTAGTATAGTGTAGTGATGAGGTAGTTATAGAGAGGTATGTTATAGTGATGCATAGTGATAGTGATGTTATAGTGTATAGTAGTGGTGATATAGTATACAGTATAGTGGTGATATTATAGTGATGCATAGTGATAGTGTAGTTATAGTGTATAGTAGTGGTGATATAGTATACAGTATAGTGGTGATATTATACTGATGCATAGTGATAGTGTAGTTATAGTGTATAGTAGTGGTGATATAGTATACAGTATAGTGGTGATATTATAGTGATGCATAGTGATAGTGATGTTATAGTGTATAGTAGTGGTGATATAGTATACAGTGTAGTGATGAGGGGAGGGAGGGCGAGGTAACCTTTTTCAGCCCGTTGTTTACCTGGTCGGCCATTAATTAACACAGTCTTCATTACCTGCATCATCACACGTGTTTTTCTCATCTTGTGTATCATCATATTAGCGTTTTTTTCTTAGTTTTTATTTATTTGTGTCATCACCTCTCTCTCTCTCTCTCTCTCTCTCTCTCTCTCTCTCTCTCTCTCTCTTTGTCTTCCTATCTCCCCTGTCACCTTTACCTCCTTATCTCCCCTCACACACTCTTCATCTTCCTCCCCTCACACACTTTTTTCCTCCCCCTCGCACTCTATCACCTCCCCTTCCTTCCCCTCCTTTCCCCTCTTCCTCCCCTCTTTTCCCCTCCCTGACACCGGACCTTCCCTACCCTCCATTCAACCCAATAAAAACACTCAGACTTTTTCTTCCTCTTCCTCTTCCATCAGTCTACCTCACTTCCCTTCTCTCTCTCTCTCTCTCTCTCTCTCTCTCTCTCTCTCTCTCCTTCTTCTCTCTCCTCTCTCTCTCTCTCTCTCTCTCTCTCTCTCTATACTATATATATATATATATATACCCTGTCTCCTCTCTCTCCTCTCATCTCCTCTCTCCTCATCACTCTCTCTCTCTCCTCTCTCTCTCTCCTCTTTCTCTCTTCCCCTCTTCTCTCCCTCTTCCTCTCCTCTCTCTCCTCTCCTCCCTCTCTCGCTCTCTCTCCTCTCTCTCTCTCTCCTTCTCTCTCTCTCTCTCTCTCTCTTCTCTCTCTCTCTCTCTCTCTCTCTCTCTCTCTCTCTCTCTCTCTCTCTCTCTTACACTAGGAGGTCGTCAGGCGATTTCCTTCGTCAGATCACTTCTAGAAGCCTCCTTTCCCCCTCCTCTCTCTCTCTCCCCTAGGGACGCCCATCCTTCCCTAGGGACACACCCCACCCTTACCATCCCTCAGGACATCAGGTCCCCCCCCCCCCCCCCCCCCCCCCGGTCCCTTTCTTTAAGACTCCTGCGTGGCTTCTGACTCATTTGGGAGACGGAAGTGACTCATCTTGACTCAAAAATTCCCGAAATACAAAAGAGAAACAGCAGAGAGAAATGTACAAAGAGAAATAAGGAATAAATGGAGGGATGAGAGAGAGAGGAATGAAGATGGAATAGATGTAAAGAAGAATGTAGAGAGATGAAGAGAGGTGGCGGGGAGATGAAGAGATATGAATGTGTGAAAAAAAGCGAAGAGATGAGAGAACTGAAGAGATGAAGGAGAAATGAAGAGATGAGAAAGAGATGAAGAGATGAGAGGAAATGAAGAGATGAGAAAGAGATGAAGAGATGAGAAAGAGATGAAGAGATGAGAAAGAGATGAAGAGATGAGAAAGAGATGAAGAGATGAGAAAGAGATGAAGAGATGAGAGAGAAAATAATTAATAAAGAGATGAAAAGAAATGAAGAGATGAGAGAAAAATGAAGAGGAATAGTTTTGAAGTTGAGAGAGAGAGAGAGAGAGAGAGAGAGAGAGAGAGAGAGTGTGAGTCATTAAGAATCACTAAGGCGTTCCAGCTAAAAGGATCATGACGAAATTCCAGATCCTTGACGCGCCACGTTCCGGGAATCTTGGAATAAGGGTGTGGGAGGTTTCTGGAATGTCTGGCTGGGGTGGGGGGGTGCAGGCAGGATTAGAGGGGGGGGTATTGTCCACTCCTACACGTCTCCCCCCTCCCTTCCCTGCCCTCACCTCCACAAGTATGACCTTGAAAATTTTACATATTGGTATTTTAACCTTGAGAAAATAAGCTGAAATGGAGTGTTTTGTTATTTATTCATTAAGTTATTCATTAAGTTATTCATTCATTCATGTCTTATTTGTTTGTTACACACTTACATACTTTTTTTTTTTAACTTACTGACTCACAAATTTATTTCATGTATCTTATTCACTTTTTTTGTTTTTGTTTTTTTTGGTCATTCATTTACTCATTTATAGAACTGTTTTATTGATTAATTCATTTTACTTCTAGTTGTATCTCAGTTAATGGAATGGGCCTCAAATACACGCACGCGCACACACACACACTCACACTCACACTCACACACACACACACACACACACACACACACACACACACACACACACACACACACACAATAACACTAATAAATTCATGGTCCTTGAACTCAAATTTAGTCATAATACAATATAATTTAGAAATACACTATGTTCAATACAACAGTGCGGTGTACGATAGAGTTAGTGCGTTATATCCCCGGTAACGTTATTGTAGACAGTGTAGTAGTAGTAGAGGGAAGTGAAGTCAAGGGTTTTGTATAAGCTGTATTTTTTTGCGTAACTTGAGAGAGAGAGAGAGAGAGAGAGAGAGAGAGAGAGAGAGAGAGAGAGAGAGAGAGAGAGAGAGAGAGAGAGAACTAAAGAGAAGTGGGAAGGGGACAGAAAGAAAATAAAGTGGAATGGTAGGAAAATGGGACAAAATACTGAGAATAAAGGATTGAAGGGAGAGATTTGTGTGTGTGTGTGTGTGTGTGTGTGTGTGTGTGTGTGTGTGTGTGTGCGCGCGCGCTGGTGGTGATTAGCGCATTTGTGTAGATTAGCATTAAGGACTTTATAATGAATAGGTTAAAACGTAATTGGTAACTGAAGTGAAATGGCGTCTCCCGCGGCTCGCTGTGACTCCCGTGTTAGCCGCTCCAGTGTACCGGATGACGCGACTGTGGTCAGTCGCGGTTTCTCACTAGGTATTAAACGCATCAAGTTACGGCGTGTCTCCTTTCACCTTATTGCAACTGTATATAGGGAGGCCTAGTGGGGACCGGTATATATGTTGTGTGTGTGTGTGTAACCAATGTGATCATTAGCCCAGGCGTGACTGTTAGCTGGATAATCTAGCAGACTAAGAGCAAAGTCCCGTCACTGCTCACGCCTCGCTGCCCGCCTCTTCCTGCACACGTGAGGAGGAGGAAGAAGAGGAAGGAAGAGAAGAAGATGGAAGAAGATGGTAAGAAGATGGTAAGAAGGGTAAGAAGATGATGGTAAGAAGGAGGAGGAAGAAGAATGATAATAATAATAATGAGGAGGAGAATAATAATAATAAGAAGAAGATGGTAAGAAGAAGTAGATAGTAAGAAGAAGATGGTAAGAAAGGAACACCAAAAGAAAGAAAGAGAAAAAACCCTTAGTAACACTGGTAGAAATGGGGATGGAGGAGACAAGAAAATAATAAGAGGAGGAGAGGAAGAAGGAGAGGAAGAGGATAGTAAGGAATAACAAAAACTAACTACCAAAAAAAAAAAAATGCAAGAGGGTAACAAAAATAACTTGGTAACAGTGGTAGAAAGAGAGGTGGGGGAGGACAGGAAGAAGAGGAGGAGGAGGAGGAGGAGGAGGAGGCAGAAAATAAAAAGAGAAGAAAGAGGAGGAGGAGGAAGAGATGGACGAGAAGGAGGAAGAAGAGAGCTTACTTTTTGCTGTGGCTCGTAAATAATCCTGAAACATTCCCTACAAACTACTCCTCCTCCTCTCTCCCCTCTCTCTCCCCTCCTCCTCTTCCTCCTCTCTCCCCTCCTCCTCCTCCTCCTCCTCCTCCTCCTCCTCCTCCTCCTCCTCCCCCTCTCCCCTCCTCTCTCTCCCCTCCTCTCTCTCCCTCTCCTCTCTCCCTCTCCTCTCTCTCCTCTCCTCTCTCTCCTCTCCTCTCTCCTCTCCTCTCTCCTCTCTCCTCTCTCCCTCTTCCCTCTCGCGGTCCATGGGGTAGGAAGACAAAAGGAGGAGGAGGAGGGATGCATACTTATGGGATGGAGGGAAGGGAGGGACGTGGCAGGGAGGGCGAGGGATGGGGGAAGGGGTTGGGGGGGGCGAGTAACCCTGTTTTTGTGGTCATTTGAGGAGGAGGAAGACAGGTTTGAATAAGGCAGGTGTGTGCAAGGTATGTACTGGTAAGGCAGGTGTGAGATAGAGACAGGTGTGAATGAGCCAGGTGTAACGAGAGAGAGAGAGAGAGAGAGAGAGAGAGAGAGAGGAGAGAGAGAGAGAAGAGAGAGAGAGAGAGAGAGAGAGAGAGAGAAAGAAAGAGAGCTTGGAGGTAATATAAAGTTGAACCGACAGTCGGGATAATCTGCAGAAAAAAAACTCGCTCCTAATTCCCACAAAAACATAAGAGAAAAAAACCCAGTCTAATAAAGATAAAGAAGGAAAGAAGAAATAAATACAAGGAAAACATTGCTTTCAGTTCTGCTTTAAGTCGTAAAAATTGAAGATTTGTAGAATTGAAAACTGAAAAATGTTGTTTGAATAGAAATTTGTGTTATTTTATTCAGGAGAGAGAGAGAGAGAGAGAGAGAGAGAGAGAGAGAGAGAGAGAGAGAGAGAGAGAGAGAGTGTGTATCTGTTTCTACTCTGGAATTATTAAATGTAATAACCTTATGCGTGTGTGTGTGTGTGTGTGTGTGTGTGTGTGTGTGTGTGTGTGTGTGTGTGTGTGTGTGTGTGTGTGTGTGTGTGGTGTGGTGTGTGTGTGTGTGTGGTTCTTGGCTCATAAAGACTGAAGTTATGTAGTAAATGGCCGCAATATCCACCTCCTCCTCCTCCTCCTCCTCCTCCTCCTCCTCCTTCCTCCTCCTCTTCTCTTCTCCTCTTTCATTCACCATCACAAAAAAAGAAGAGATGTCAATAAAAGGATTCCCTCATGCATTGCAAATATCGTGTGTGTGTGTGTGTGTGTGTGTGTGTGTGTGTGTGTGTGTGTGTGTTTGCCTTGCATGTATACATTTTTAGTCTATGATGTTATCTTTTCGCTAAGAAGCCACATGTTTGTTTGTGTTTTGACGTCACGCTGTTTACATAGGGGGTGACGTCACGTGTTTACATGATGACGTCACGTGTTTACTCCCCCCCCACGCTAAAAATGGTCTCGCTCGTTTATTATTTTTTTTCTCTAAATTTATTATATTATTGTGTGTGTTTATTTTTCGTCTATTTGGATATTATGGTATTTTCTTATCTGCTTCTTTTTTTCTTATTTTCTTTTCCTTCCTCATTATATTTTGTATTTTCTTCATCATATCTTTATCAATTTTCCTCTCAATCTCGTCTAGTTGTTTTTCTTCTCTATAAATTTTCTTCGTCTCCTTGTCTTCTTATCTCTTTAACTATTTGTCTTATTTTGTTTTGTATCTAACGCAACACACACACACACACACACACACACAGACACACAGACACACACACACACACACAGACACACACAGACACACAACACACACAACACAGACACACACACAGACACAACACACACAAGCACAGACACACACACACACAGACACACACACACACACACACACAACACACACACACACACACACACACACACAGCACACAACACACACACACACACACACACACACACACACACATTGAAAGCCTCCACCACAAAATTACTCAACTTTGAAATGAAAATAAATATCCTCACCTTCTTTCCCCTCCCTCATTCCTCCCCCGCCCCCCCCCCCCCCCCCCCCCCCGTCACTTCTTACGTATCTTAGCAATACAAATACTCCAAAGGTCACAAACAAAGCTACAGAAGGTAACAAAAAGATTCTTAATATATACCCAAACAAATCTTGTGGTGTAACTTTCGTAATATGATAAACACGACCTTGAATAAAGAGGAAGGAAGGTGTGTGTGAGAGAGAGTGAGAGAGAGAGAGAGAGAGAGAGAGAGAGAGAAGAGAGAGAGAGAGAGAGAGAGAGAGAGAGAGAGAGAGGTAAAGAGGAATATAGTTGTATAGAAGGAAGGGAATAAACCAGGGAGAGAAAGAGAGTAAAGAAGGAATAAGGTGGGAGAGAGAGAGAGAGAGAGAGAGAGAGAGAGAGAGAGAGAGAGAGAGAGAGAGAGAGAAGAGAGAGAGAGAGAGAGCCAGTAGGGAACAGGTGAAGGAGGTACACACAGGTAACACAGGAGGGGGCGGGGGGGCGTGACATCACCTGGCAGTAAGAGAGGTGACAGCTGGCCATTGTATTCACCCAGCCAAGAATAACACACCTAACCCCCCTTCCCCTTCCCCTTCCCCCTTCCCCTTCCCTTCCCTTCCCTTACCTGCCTTCCCTTCCCTTACCTGCCTTCCCCTTCCCTTACCTGCCTTCCCCTTCCCTTACCTGCCCCCTTCCCCTTCCCCTTACCTGCCTTCCCTTCCTTCTGCCTTCCCCTTCCCTTACCTGCCTTCCTTTCCCTTACCTGCCTTCCCTTCCCTTACCTGCCTTCCCCTTCCCTTACCTGCCTTCCCTTCCCTTACCTGCCTTCCCTTCCCTTACCTGCCTTCCTTTCCCTTACCTGCCTTCCCTTCCCTTACCTGCCTTCCCCTTCCCTTACCTGCCTTCCCCCTTTCCCTTACCTGCCTTCCTTCCCTTACCTGCCTGCCCTCCCTTACCTGCCTTCCCTTCCCTTACCTGCCTTCCCCTCCCTTACCTGCCTTCCCTTCCTTACCTGCCTTCCCTTCCTTACCTGCCTTTTCTTTCCCTTACCTGCCTTCCCTTTTCCTTACCTGCCTTCCCCTTCCTTACCTGCCTTCCCCTTTCCCTTACCTTGGGCTTCCCTTCCCTTACCTGCCTCCCCTTCCCTTACCTGGCCTTCCCCTTCCCTTACCTGCCTTCCCCTTTCCCTTACCTGCCTTCCCTTCCATTTACCTTTCCTCCCCTTTCCCTTTACCTGCCTTCCCCTTCCCTTACCTGCCTTCCCCTTCCCCTCACCCCTTTCCCTACCTCTACCCCTTACCTCTACCTCTACATTTTACCCCTTCTCCTACCCTTACCTCTTCTTCCTCTTCCTTTACCTCTATCCCTTCCCCTTCCCTTTCACCTTCCCTTACCTCTATTCCTTCCCCTTACCTGTCGTCCCCTTCCCTTACTCTTTCCCTTCCCTTACCCTTACCTGTCTTCCCCTTCCCTTACTCTTTCCCTTACCTGTGCCCCTTCCCTTACCTCTACCTGGTCCTTCCACTTTCCCATACCTGGATTGCCGTACCCCTTCCTCTTACTTTCCCCTTCCCCTATCTGCCCTGCCTAGGTATTGCGTGCTTCCCCTGGTGTGGGTGTGTGTGGGTGTGTGTGTGTGGGTGTGTGGGTGGGTGTGTGTGGTGGGTGTGTGGGTGTGTGTGGGTGGTATTTATGGTGTGACGATGATATTTTTTTCTAATTTATTTTTTATTTTTTACTTTATTTGTTTTTTACTTCATATAATTTTATGATGTGGTTCGTTTTTTGTTTAATTCATTTTTTGATCATTAATTTGCCGGGTTGTTTGATTTAAATCAAGTTAATTTAATCAATGATTTAAATCATGATTTAAATCAAATTATTAAAAAAAAAAATTCACTGATTTAAATCATAACCATATCATTATTTGAAAACGAGAGGGGAAAGAAGGAAAATTAAGCAAATGGTCTTTATGAACACCTATTTTATCATTGTAGTATAATTATATCATAATGAGACACAATGAGTGGTGCGGGGAACCACTGTGGCACTTTGAGATAGCAAATTGACATGTGGCTGTTTTCACAGCAGAAATATTTTTTTCTCACTTATATATACCTCTCTCTCTCTCTCCTCTCACTCTCTCATCTCTCTCTCTCTCTCTCCCCTCACTCTCTCTCTATCTCTCCTCTCTCTCTCATCTCTCTCTCTTCTCTCTCTCTCTCTTCTCTTCTCCTCTCTCTCTCTCTCTCTCTCTCTCCTCTCTCTCTCTCCTCTCCTCTCTATATATATATATATATATATATATATATATAATATATATATATATTTGTTGTACTGTACAAAAAGCCACACTACTATAACCAATAGTTGAATGTGCATGTTACTTTTGTTTATAAAAAGCCAAAGTGATATTACCCAAAGTTTAATATGCATTATGATTAATAATTATCGAACAAAAAATATAATTCTCTTTGTTTTAAACCATCGAAAAAATTATTACTACAACTAAAACCCCATTGAAATCCGATTCCTTTGCCATTGGGAAGTCAAGTACAAAGGGACTTGAAAAAATTTAGGCCGAACAGCATGATATAGCAAATCAGGGCAATTTTTTGGGGGGCTGACTCTCTCACAGAAAGAATGTTTACCTTTCATATGCCGTCAGGAGGTTATTCCGGGGGTAAATTTTAATAATCATTTGGTGTGTCTGGGGGGGGGGGGGGATAAGGTTGCAGGACGGTACAGACCGCCCCTCGATCCCCCAGCCAATGGGAAACACGAATGGACGGGGCCAGTCGGGGATGTTTTTTTCACGAGATCAGGGCAGCCGGGGCCCCGGTCTAGACCGGCCTGAAAAACGTCGCGAAAACACGCTTATAGCCCTACCTTTTGAGGGGGAAACTCCATACAGAAATAGAAAATAGAAAATTCTTTCTTATTTCAGTTATATCATTTTTTTTTCCTTTTTTATCTTACAGTTATAAATATGCTAAATAATATCCTGCAGCAGTTAGATTTCATGTAGAACATCAAATTAATAAAATAAAAAAAACTTTAAATCAAATAAATCTGAATTTTTTTTTTTAGATAAAAAAAATCAACAACCCTGTTAATTTGTTGTCTGTTTTTTGTGACCTAATTGAAGTGTTGGAATTTTGTACGAGTTATTATTATTATTATTATTATTTAATTTAATTCAAAAAAAGATTTAAATTTTAAAATTCTAGACGGAATTCTCACGCACCGTTTGAGAGAGAGAGAGAGAGAGAGAGAGAGAGAGATGCTATTACACACAACCTAGAAAATTGAATAAACAAATATAAAGAGGACGAAGAATATTATTTGCGAAGCAGAATCCGCACTAGGTTGGAGGTCACACACACAACCACACGCCACACACACACACCACACACACACACACCACACACCCGAACACAAAACACCACACAGACAAAAACCCCCACACAGACACACACACACACAAAACACAAAACACACACCACACCACACACCACACACCCACACACACACACACACACACCACAACACACACACACCACACCCCACAAAACACACACAACACACACACACACCACACCACACCACACACCACCCACACACACACAACAC
>JACEEZ010025664.1:22500-42500 GCA_016584305.1 Chionoecetes opilio | reverse complement strand
ATAAGATAATATTATGTAGTGTACAGATAGGCAGGATTGCAGGTAGTACAAGGTGGTGGTAGTGGTTGAGGGGCCTAGTTGTTGGTGTTCAATGTACCGACCGGTAAGGGCGATGGGTGTGGCATGAGTATAAAAGGCAGGTATAAAGATACTTATTAGGTTTATTTTATGCAGGTCATTACTGTATGTGTGTGTGTGCGTGCCCTGTGAATGATGGTGGTGATGGTGGTGTAGTCCGTGTGGCTGAGGGTTCCCTGCTGACGCCTGGTGTCTTTCAGATGGACCCGTTCCTGAGCAACACGCGGCAGTTCTTTCAAGGTCTGCCCACCTCCACCCGAGGCTACGATGGCTCCAGCCTGGAGGACGCCACCCATGCTCCGCCCACACCCACGCCTCCAGCCACGCCCACACTGCCGCCAGCACATGCCTACTACCCCTACCAGCTGGGTGGGAGTCTGGCCGGGGCGGTGCCGCCCGCCAGCCTGCCCGGCCAGCTGCCCCAGACTCGCCCCGTCACCCCGGCCACGCCCTCACACAAGCATCTGGACCACATGTCGGCCACCTCGCCCTACGTCCCGTCTTTTCTACACCCACCCTCCTCCAAGGCCTCGGCCAATGACTCTCGCTACCTAACACACCCAACACACCCGGACCACAGCCGCCTCGTGTCCTCGGCTCCCTCCTCAAGATCGCTCAACCTGCTGGCAGACTCGCGTGTCCCCTCTCGCCACTACGGCAGTCAGCCGTCGCTGGCGATGGACTCCTACGCCGGCCGCACCTACAGCGTACACCCGGCCGTCTCCCCCGACACCTTGCAGGCCCCGCGCTCCTACCCCGCGCAGGCGCCCGCAAGCCTGGAGTCCCACGTGCGGGCGTATGGGCTGCCGGCGGGAGGGAAGGTGGACGCCAGGTACTCTGGCCGTCCTTTCTCCTCCCAACTGCCTTCCAGCAATGACGCCAGAGGACACACCTATCCCTTCAGCCACCCCTCCCTGGCCCCCGACCCTCGTATTCACCACCTCGATACTAAATACACATCAAAAGCCGACGCGAGGCCAGACCTCCGTGGGTCGGAGGTTCGGCCAGACCCCCGGCCCGACGTCCGCCCCGAGCAGCAGTGGCCGCCGGTGTGCCGCGTCCCGGAGGCCAAGGCCCCGGAGCGGCCGGCCCCATCCGTCCACATGGCCAACAGCCCCGCCACCGTCAACGGCTCCAAGGACGCCCTATACCTCGGCCGCCGCCCGGAGGAGCCGTCCCCGACCCGCCATGGGGACGACCCCTACAGGAAGGGCCTGCAGGTCAACGGCTCCCGGGATCCTCTGTACGCCAACGGCTCCCACGCCGCCTATCCCGCCCCCGCCCGGAGGGAGGCGTCCTCCGAGAGGCCGGCGGACCCCCACGCTAAGGAGGACTCTGCCCTGGACCTCTCGGTGAAGACGGTGAGGCAGACGCCGGACTCCACCGCCCCGGACCCGGAGAAGAGCAGCGGCAGCGGCAGCAGCAGCGCGTCACCGTTGAACTCTGTGAACAGTGACAGGCTGTCCCTAAATGATGTGGCTAAATGTAGTTCAAGTTCCATTCCCTTGACAGTCCCAGGGAAGGTGGGCAAAGGTTCCTCACCTGTGCCCAAGGCCGCCCATAGCATAGGCCTGCTGAGGGCCACACCTCCAAGCCACATCCCATCCCCCTATGGCATCAATGGCTCCCCTAGTCTCCACCCCCACGCCATCTCCGTGCAAAGAGTTCCTCACATGCTGCCGGCCTCCAAGCGCCCCGGGGACCCCGCCTACCCGGAGAATCGTGCAAAGCATCCCCGACGGAGCCACTCCCCAACCAGCAGGACGATGGCCGCGTTGGCTGCTCATCAGCCGCCCAATGCCCACATGCCGCCTCATCTGAGTGATAAGATGAACAGCAGCCACAAGGAGGCCGACTACAGCCGTGGCTACAGCCTCCCGTCTGGTGCGGTGGTTGTCACCAGCAGAGAGGCGGCAGAGCGGCAGCAGCACAGTGTGGAGCGGAGGGAGCCGATGGCAGACTGGAGGAAGGATCACCCCGGCCTGGAGCACAGAGTGGTGAGGGAGGCCGTGCCGGGGCGGAGTGACCCGGATCAGGAGAGGAGGAAGGCGACCCTGGAGCGGAGAGGAACCGGGCTGGAGAAGTGGGCTCGTAACTCTTCCCTGGAGCTGGGCTACCCTCACGCCAAGCCCGCGGAGACCTTGGACGCTTACCGAGCGTGGCTGAACTCCTCCGAGCAGGCCGGCCCCAACGGGGAGAGGTCCAAGTACTCGCCGGGACAGAGCCACCTGGCCACCTCCGTCCCCACCACTTTACCTCAGCAAGGGTCCCGAGCTCCCCCCACCCAGACCACCCACCCTTACTCTGCCTATGGCCGGCCTCCTGACAGACTACCTCACGCCCCCTACTCCCAGGCTGCTCCATCGGCCCATCCCCCCAACCACCACCAGCATGGTGGGATGATGCCTCCCGCGCAAGGCAAGCTACACCAGCCTTATGCTCAGCCTGGCTCCAGCAGAGTCTCAAACACCTCTCGGAGTACCAACAGCAGCAGCAGCAGCAGTAGCAGTAAGAGTAGCAGCAACAGTAGCAGTTACCCACCACTCTCCACCCCTTCTGTCGCTCAGCTGTACACTGCCCACGACCGCCAGTCTGCCCACCACCTCCCCCAGCCCCACCACCAACACAAGCAGGAACACCAACGTTCCTCGGCTCAATATTCTGCATCAAATTACCCGCCCTCCACCAAGGACACCTCATCGCTGGGCTTCCCGGCGCCCCACCAGACCTACCCGTACCCCCACCACCGCTCAGAGTCCAGCCTTAGCCTCTACCAACCCAAGAGGGCAAGTCCTCACCCAGCAAGCTCCCCTCACTCCTCAGTGTCTCCACACCCCTCTGCTTCCCCCCACCTCTCAGCCTCCCCTCACCCATCAGCCTCACCCCACCTCTCGGGCTCCCCTCACCCAGTGGCCGCTTCCCCCCGCTCGGGTGTCTCTCCTCACCCTACTCAGCAGGGAAGGACACCCCAGTCCTCCCCTCACCCTGCCCAGAGGCACCCTACCACCTCCCCAGCACAGCTCTCCAGCCATTCCTACCCTAACAGCCTACCCCCAAGCCCTTATTCCTCCCACCAGACCACCCCGCCCTCCCGCCCACCATCTAGCTCAGCCCCGCAAACCCACCAGGCTAAGTCCCCAGGGTCTCACGTCCCCCAGTCACCGTCAGCCCAGCCACACCTCAGCAGACCCTCCTCAGTCACAGCATCGAGTGCCTACCTCACCCAGTACCCAGACTACCCCTCACAGGAGCACCTCGCCCAGACACACGCCCTCACCTACCCCTCACACCTCCCCCAGGGCTACACCTCACCCTACCTCCACCACATCCAGTCAGCCACCCCCTCAGCTCTCACTCGCGCCTCTCACACTAGCCAACCTTACTCATCCTCACAGCCTCACCCGTCATCGTCTCATCCGTCGTCCAGGACATATTCATCCAGTCAGCCTCACCCATCCAGCCAACCTCACCCAGCCTCCCAGATGCATCCACCTTCCCACCATCATCCAGTCTTACAAGGTCATCCGCCACCCTCCCACCACCATCCACCTTCCTCACAGTCCCAACCGCCAATTTCCCATGCTTCCTCATCCACCTCAGAGGCTCATCCACCCCCTCAAGGCCATTCCACATCATCCCATCCATACCCTGCCCATTCCCAGCCTCCTACATCCACATCCCAGCTTCCTTCATCCACCTCCCAGGCTCACACTCCATCTCATGCTCTTCCACCCACTTCAGACCCCCACTCCCACTCCACCCCATCCTATTCCTATCCACTCACTCCCAGAGTTACGCCCACGGGCCCTGATACATCCACCTCCCAGCCTGCTCCTCCACCTCATTCCACGAGTGCTTCCTACACCCAAGCTTCCCAAACATCGCAATCCACCTCACACTCCACTTATGCTGCCTACTCTCTCGCAAACTCCCACTCCACCACTACTTCAATCCGTGCTCCCTGTTCCCCTCCTGGTCCTCCTCCACCTCCTACTTCCACTACTATTGCACACTCCACCTATACATCTCATTCCTCTCAACATTCTCCTTCTCATTCCACTCAGCCACCATCTTCAAGTCACTCCACTCACCCTCCATCTACTCATTCCTCTGCTCCACCTGCTACCTCCACTCATGCTACTCAACACTCATCATCACAGCCACCTACTTCCACTCATTCCACTCACCCTCCTTCTAGTACTTCTTACCCATCTCCTTCCACACGATCTCCTCCTTCCTCTGCTCATTCCATCACATCCTCCTCCTCTCATTCATCTCTTACTTCTTCCACATCACAGCCTCCTACGTCCACTCATTCCACACAGCCTCCACCTTCCTCTACACACATTCCACCTCATACTCCACATACCACAGCTGCCCCCTCACATCCTAGTCGCACCCCTCCTCATACTACTACTGCTCATTCCTCATATACTCCACATGTTCCACCACATGCTCCACATACCACTCAGCCACATCAGCCACATCATCACCCACAAGCACCTCATCTAAGTCATCCCTCACAGCCTCCTGCACATGCCTCCTATCCTACACATCCTTCCCAGGGGCCTCCACAGACTCCCACGCACCCCTCCCACCACGCCCTCTCCTCCTACACCCCTGCACCCCACCCCTCACACCCACACCATTACGCTCAAGGTTATCATCACCCTTCACATCCCTATTCTTACCTCACCCAAGGGCACCCTCACCCCTCCATCACACACCCCACCCCACCCACCACTCAGCCCTCTCAGCAGACCTCCCCCAGACCCTCCCCTGCCCCCACTCATCCCCCTGCACACCATCTTCACCCCTCTCACCCCTACCCTCAGCATTCTCAGCCCTACTACCCGCCTCAACCCTACGCTCACGCCTCCCAGGGCCAGCCTCACGCACCTGCCTCACACTATCCTCGAGGCCACGCTCAGCCACCCTCACAGCCCGCCAGGACTCATACCTCACACGCCATCCCTCCTGCAGTCAGAGCCCCCACCCCGGCACAACCCAGCCACCCCCTCTATCCCCCGCAGCCCCCCTCAGCCACTCACGCCCCCCAGCCTAGCCACAGACCCTCCCCCCATGCCCCCCAGGGCCATCCTGCTCAAGCCTCCCCCCATCACCCCCACTACCAGGCCACCAGGTTCCCTCACCCCTCGGTCAAGATGGAGAGTGTCCCGGGGGCGTCCCAGTACATGGGCTACATGTATCCCTCATCACAGTATTGCGCCAACCGGCCCGACATGGCCCGTGGCAAGGGCTACCCGGACCACGCTGGGCCCCAGCTTCCCTCGCCGGTCACCAGGGTGGCCCAGGAGGGTAGACCTGCCACGTGTATATACAAAAGGGGAACAGAAATCCTTTGACTCACTCAGTGGTGAGATGGCAAAGCCGAACCCTTGGCTGGCCCATCCCCCCTCTGCCCCGCCCCCCGACACCAAGGAGGGTGTGGCCGAGAGCAGTGCTAGACTGCTGACCCACCCCATGCCAGCTGTCCGGCCCGAGGCACACAAAGCCTCCGCTGTGTTTGAGTTCAAGGAAGAGGACAGCAGCCGGCCTGAGCAGCCGCAGTCCAGCAGCAAAGTGCTGGAGCCAGGCAAGGCTGCACTGGCTGAGAAACTGCACAAGAAGATCCAACGTGTGGAAAGCCAAGAGAATCTGGTGGTGAAGGAGGAAGGTGGCCAGGCCGCTACAGAGACCAAGGAGGAAGTGAAGTCTCCCGAAAATGAATGGGACTCTGGCTTTAACAAGTTGTTGGATGACCTTGCCTCCAACCCTGAAACTGTGACCAGCAAGAAGAGCAAGACTCTGGGACGCAGGTACCTGCAGAAAGTCCAGATTCAGGAGGCCATCGACAATGACCTCATAGCCCTTCCCAGCTCCTATGCCGTGGAGGAGGAGGAAGAGGACAGTGAACCTGAACCTCCAGTGAAATTCAGAGGAAAGTTCAAGAGCATAAAAGACAAGAAGGTGGAGCGCCTCATCCTGACCTACGCCTCACACTCGGACGAGAGTGCCACCGAGATGATTCCCGATGAGGATGCCAGTGACTTTGAGGAGGAGTTGAAGCGGGAGATCCGTTCCAAGGACAAGCGGCGCGGCCACAAGAAGTCGTCCAAGAACTACGAGAGCAGCGGGAGTGAGGTCGCCAGCAAGTCCGGCGACGCTAAGAAGAGCAGCGTGCGTGGACGAAACAAGGAGAACAAACCAAATAATAAGCAGGACGTAGACTATTCATACAGCAGCAGCAGCAGTAACAGTAACAGCAGCAGTAACAGCAGCAACAGCAGTAGTTCAAGCGACTCCGATGACGATTCAAACAGCGACGACTCAGACTCTGACGAGGAACTGAAGCCAAAGAGAACCAAGAAGAAGCGAGGCAAGAAGTGGGAGAGCGAGAGCACGGACTCAGAGGTCGTGATTCCCCGACGCAGGACCCGGGGAGGCTACAAGTCTTCCAGCGAAGAGGAATCTAAACCTTCCAGGAAAACCAAAAAGAGAAGAAAGAAGCAGGATTCCAGCGACTCAGATGACGTCCCACTGAAAATGAGGCGAGGAAAGAGGAAGAAGCTGGACTCGGACGACGATGAAGAGTTTGTGGCGCCGAGAAAAGGCAAGAAGAAAGGTGCTGCCAGGAAGAAGCAAAAGAAAAGAATACAAGAGGACTCCGATGAAGCTTCTGAAGACGAGGAAGAGGAGGATGTGGCAAACAAGACAAGATCGAGGAAGAAAAAAGCTGCAGAAGCAAAGAAGAACAGAATAACGTGTAGTGAGTGAGTCGTCGTCTTCAGAGTCAGAGGAAACAGGTGTCAAAACAACGAAGAAAGTTAGTGAAAAGAGGAAAAAAGAGAACAGGAAGAAGCAAAAGAAATCTGATGACTCCAGCGACAACTCAGACATTCCAACCACCAAGAAGAGTCATTCCAAGACCAACATCATCGTGGAGAGTGACAACAGTGAACCCGAGGACAAGAAGCCAAGTGAGAAATCCTCATCGAAAGAGAAATCTGATGATGAAAGTTCAGTCAAGGAAAAGACTAAGACAGACGAGAAAGTTAAATCAGGAGAGGAGGAAGAGGAGCAGGAGAAGGAGGAGGCAGAGGCCTCTGTAAGCCTTACAGAGGATGTGCAGCAGCAGGAGGAAGAGGAGGAGAAAGAAGAAGAAAATTATGAAGATCTCACGAATGACTCGGTAGTGGAGAAACTAAATAAAATCAGAGCCGAGGAGCTGAACCGGGAAGACGTGAGGGAGATGAAGGCTTGGTTCAGCGAGGTGACGAGTGACATCACGAAGCAGCTGGGCGGCATGAAGGAGGTGGCGCTGAGGCACTACTGGAAAAAGCCTGAGTTTGGGGCTGGCGAGGACTTCCTGCAGGGCTGGCAGACAGATGTCAAGAAGTACAAGGAGCTGTCAGGCAGGTTCCCCAAGAAACTTTGTCAGGCTGCCAAGCACCAGGGCGGCCAGTCCCCCACCAAAGGCTGCGGCAAGAAGAACCGGGAGCACGACTCAGGAAAGAACTCACCCCAGAAGCAGGGTCTGTCCTCGCCGGCAAAGAACACACGCAGCAAATCAGGGATCATCAAGACCAGCATGGCGTTGGTGGACGACGAGAGGCTCAAGGTGGCGGCGCGGCCCGAGATCAGCAGCGTGATGCAGAGGTTCTTTGACAAGGTTCTGGCCGAGTCGGGCAACGACTGCACCAAGGGCGGGCTGGCAGGGAAGAAGTTCAATCTCGGCCCGTTCTCAGCGTTCGGCACCCAGCGCGTCCCGACCGGCCTCACCCCGACGCCCTCCGTGGCCCCGTCCATGATGGCCAGCGACGACTCCGACCTGGACTCTCTGGCCAGCCTGAGGACGGACCTGCCCGCCTCCGACAGCATTCCCGTGTCCAGGCGCTCCATCGCCAGCAGTTTGCTGAAGAAGTTTGGACGAAAGTATAATGACAAGAGGTTCAGTTCTTTGTACCTGAACAAGCCCAGACCAATCCTGGAGGCCACCAACAAGCCCCAGCTGCTGCCCACGCCCGGCATACCCACCACGGAGCAGGACCTCAAGGGCATCTCACCGGACGAGCTGAAAATGGCAACCTTCTTCAGGAGGGAGACGGTGAACAACTACAGAGACAACTTCGAAGTGATCGTCACCAAGAACGGAATCAACGAGTTCATTCCGATCCTGTACCAGTCGAGGACCCGTAACATGACCAAGCAGATCCAGGACGCCGCCACCCTCAAGTCGGTGTTCGGCACCGATATTCCTCCACATCTTCTCAAGAAAGTGGAAGAAATCAAGACCAAAAAGCAGCTCAAGAAAGCACAGAAGAAGGAGGAGGCGAGGGCCGTGGCAAAGGAGAACAGTTCCCCCGTGTTAGGGAGCCGCGCCAGCACCCCGGGGGGCTTCCTGGGGCCTCACGGGGAGGAGGACGACGACTCAGAGCTGCGGAGTGAACGCTCGGGGTCTGTGCTGGGCGAGGCGTCTGCCCCGCAGGCCATCAAGCGGGCACGGAGGAAGTTCAGGAAGTTCAGGAGTGGGTTTGACTACATAAGGAAGAAGAAGAAAGTAAAGCCTGATGATGAGACAACACCGTCCAGGAAACGCATTGTGAGTATTTCACAAATATATTAATGGCAGATACTTTGGTGATTTTACCAACATTCATTACACTTTAAAGCTTTTGATAACAGATTGCATAGGTATATGTTATGTTTCTCTCTGACATGAATCCTTTTTGTCATTATAACAGATTATAATCTCATTATTTAAGAAGTCAGGATAATGTTTAGTATCTCTAAGCTTTGTAGTAAGACGGACGCATGGCTCACCAGCGTAACACTCTCGTCCTTCCCCAGCCTGTCCGCAAGCACGTCAACTGGCCCGAGGAGAGCCGGGACGTGGCGTCTGAGGTGCGCAGCTGGGTGGTCAACAAGGGTCTGGGGGAGACGGTGCTGCACAAAGCTGCACGTCTGCAGTATCATGTAAGTCCCTCAGCCCGGCGCGTCACAAAGTGTTCACTAGCTTATCTAAAAACAGATTGAACATCCCTGTTTTAATTCTGTCAAAAATGTTCTCCAATAATTGAGTCATTGTAAAAGTAAATGATGGTGTTGGACAAGGAAGGTTCTCCTGAATTCTATTGTGTCATCAGATTTTCAGTGTAGTGGACGGCAAGGACAATAATGAAGTTCATATGCCAAGATGTTCTAAATCTCAGAAGCCTAACTTGCACAGCCCACCCAGGCTGCTTGGCACACCTGCTACATCATAGCATTGATAGATTGTGGACCTGAACAGATAGAATAGACAGTTTAATGCTTATTCAGCTAGTTCAGAAACAGTGAACAGTGACTACAATGGTTGTTGTGACGCAGGATGTTGTGGTGTATTGTGCCGAGAGTCCAGACTTTGACATCAACGTGCGGGACAACGCCGGCTACACCCCCCTGCACGAGGCCTGCAACAGAGGACACCTGCACATTGCACAGGTAGGCTGAACCTTTGTCATCTTTATAGTGGCATTGCTTTCTCTTGAAACATAAGTTGGCTTTTGGCATAATAATATACATTCTTATATGGGTTTCTAAGAGCCATTTTGAGTTCATAAAGCGATGAAATTAGTTGGAAAGTTATAAGATATCTGTCACAGAGATGGGAAGTCAAATGAACACTGTAAGTGATTAGAGTGGCCGGTGGTGCTAGTAATGTATTGAGTCAAGTATTGTTATGAGTGTGTCCTTCACCCTGCCAAGAAGCCCACCGCCCTGCCTGCCCTGCATTGAGAGTGTCTCTCCCGCAGGTGATGTGTGCCCACGGTGCCCACGTCAACGCCCCGGGCTACAAGGGCATGCGGCCGCTGCACGAGGCCGTGGAGAATGGCCACGGGGAGCTGGCCCGCCTGCTGCTGGCCTACGGCGCCGACCCGGCCCTCACCACGTATGCCGGCCAGACCTGCCTGGCCCTGTGTGCTGACACCCAGACCCTGCAGCTGATGGAAGGCTACTTGGCTGACCTCAAGGGCCGGCAAGGCACCATGTGGCACTTCACTGGTCCAGCCAGGCTGTTTGGTGAGTATTACTGCACCCAGAGATTAGAGATGAACAAATGCAGTACTAATGAATGAGGGTAATAGTCATCAAGGGGGTTCATGAGTCAGTGTTTGAAATATGGTAATATTGTTGTTCCTAAGTGGGCAAGTAGTTGTCCCTGAGGAATGGGTGTTTAGAGCACACGTCTTATGCTTCCTTAGTGTGAGAATACACTCAAGAAGGATGAGGCCGAGGACTTCGGTGCTTCTTCTGGCAATATTGTAACAAAGAAAGGAGATGCCTTTGACTTCCTATTATATAGTTATGGTGAACCTTTGAGTTTTCAATTTTTTTCTTCTATACCTTCCTACATTTATAGGGAAGGACGAATTAAAAATAAATCATGGTAGTAGCCAGACATTAGTGTTACTTGCCATACTTGTCAGGTTCAGGTCAATATATTTGCGAGTGTTTTGGGATATTTTTTTCTGGAAGTTGTATGAGAGAGAGACCCAGAAATCCCATCCCTTGTGTCCACTCCCTGCATGCTTCCTGTCTGACTGACAGTCCTCTAGAGTTCACCAATAAATCATATTCTTCTCTCTGCTCTTCACTTTAAACTTTTTTGTAACATTAGTTCAGTTATCTCATCCCACTGTAAAAGACCAGTTTGTATGTCCACAAAATATCACGTTGGGATTGAGTAAATGAAAACCAGTTTGTGAGGTAATGGTGAGAGGCAGCGGGGGAGTGGGGATATTTGTGACTTGCATCTGATGTGTGCCTGTCTTTCTGCAGACCCCTCGGAGCAAGGCTGTGACGTGTTCCGCAACATCCCGGAGGTGAGGTTCAGGGCGAGGGTGAACGGCTTACATCTACAGAAAATACAACGCTTGGAGAATGTGATGGACACATCTTGTGTGAAGATTGAAGAGGTGACTCAAGACAGTGCTGAAGAGAAGGCATCAAAGAATACTGATCAGACCAACCAAGAAGAAGAAAGAACTACAACACACGAGGCTCAGAACATCAGCCAGGTTCTGCCGTTCATCAAGAAGGAAATGATGACGGAGGACCAAGTGGACGGAGACAAGGAGGAGGAGAAGGAGGGCAAGAAGGAGGAGAAGGAGGGCAAGAAGGAGGAGAAGGAGGAGGAGGAATCACAAAAAGAGGAAGTGGAGAGGAAAACTCAGGAAAAGAAGGAGGAGGAGAGTGAGGAGTCAGAGTTAGAGGGGATGACCTTTATGTGCAGTGAGGAGCCACTAGTGAATATTTATGAGGTGGAGGGACGACCTCACCGCTACTGCCTGCTGCGGGAGGTGACGAGGACGCTCGGGGTGAGTCGGCGCGACCTCATAGTGGCGGCGAGGAGCATCGAGACCCTAGTGGTGTCCCCGGAGGAGTTTGAGAGTCGCGTGTACAGCAGTGTGGTGGGCACGGAGCGCTGGCAGCCAGACAGCGGCCGGGTGGAGCTGATCCGCCTGACGGCCGTCCTGGAGCGCCTGCTGGGCCTGGAGACCGTCAGTGTGTGATGAGTGATGAGTGACGTGAAGGCCAAGATGAATGTCAAGTAAATCCTCCCACCAACAACCCCACTTTCATACGTTGATGTTTTAATCAACGTATTTTGAAATTTTCCATTTTTCCCCCACACTGAGACCTTGACATTGCATTGTTACCATAATAGACAATGGTGAGTATGCCATGTGTGTAAATGTATGTGTGTGTGTGGAAGCATGTACGTGTGTATGTTTCATGTTCATATACATATTATATATGTATACGTTCATGAAATGATATTCTGCAGAGATAACTTACTCTGTGATACATTTTATCAAAGATTTACATAAACTGTGATAGATCTCGAGGAGGGATAGAGAGGTGGACGGAGAGAGGGATATAGAGGGAGAGGTACCCAGTGATGGCAACAAGACTACTGCACTTTATGTTTTTTCCACACCACAAAAGACCTCTGCCTCAAGAGACTATTTTTACCACGAAGTGTTGGCTGGGCGGGGCCGCGTGGTCTGTGGTGGACGGGCGAGTGCAATGGGCGCGGCGGGGCGGGGCGGGGCCCTGCTGGTGGTGCGAGAGATTACTACTCTGTACAAATGTTGCTTACCACAGGCTAGCAGTAGTGTACATATTGAGTCTGAGTGTTAGTAGCAGAACCTTCACTTCAGATGATTGTTAATAAATGTTGAACTAAAGGATTATTATCATTATAATTATTTCTGATGCTGCTGCTGCTGTTGCTGTAATATTATTATTATTGAAGTAACTTATCTTGCTTGTTGTATGTCTGTCTGTCTGTGTGTGTGTGAGTATGCAGATTTGTAAACGAGTAATGTGCAATTGACTTAAATATATTTTCTATGTAATGTATTGCCATGTAAATATATATTCAGAAATATATTGACTTGCTTTTTATTTTCAGTGAATCAATCTGTGTATTCCTTCCAGGCAGTGGGGAAAGGCTGCTCAGAGAATTATATTATGAAAGAAGTAAAAGCACAATGAAAGATGACCTTTAACAATGGGGGTATTATGCCCTCGCCTTCTGAAGATATAACTCAGATATGGCTGATGTTTCCTGTAACTCAAACACTTAATCTAAAAATAAGTAAATCAACCACCTACAAACCCTAGTGCCTTTTAGCATTGAGAGGAAGACACTATAGTCTATTTTTTTTTTACGAGTTGAAAAATCCTGACCCCTTGCTGCTTACCGACTCTTATTTGATGCCAGGAGAAGGGAATACTACGGTTCTTCTAACTCATCTGTATTTTATCATAGTTTACCATATTATCAGGTAAACATAGACATAATTTTAAGCACGAGACCTTAAGATAGAATGAAATTTTGGTCTCGTTAAAAAAAGTAGACTAGTGAACAGCATGTTAGCGTGATAACTCATTCTATTATGACCATGCTGAGAGATCGACCAGGAGTCATACGTGAAACACATTAAAGAAAGAAACTATAGAGGTTTGAGCCCCTGAGAGGACATACTAATTACATGATGCATTAAGTTGAAATGATGACTAAGGATTATTTAACCCCTTCACGCCCAGATCTTTCCTTTGCTATATGAAATCGTCTGTTATTAGCCATAAAACTACGAAAAAGTAACTAAATAAACCAAATTAGCTAATGGACAAGGATATAAACAGGTCATATATAGATAATATTGCTTATGTTCATTAAAATCGTGGAATGGTGGTTATAATAAACAATGAAAATTACGTTCTGGGCCTCAAGGGGTTAATGTATCTGTCTGCTGTGATTGTTCCCTCCATTGATGTCTTCTCCCTTTCTCTATCATCCACAAAAATACAGTAAAACCTCTCGTATTCGGACTCATTATTCGGACTTTGACATTATTCCGACCTCCTCCTCCTCCTCCTTTTTTTTTTTTTTTTTTTTTTTTTTTTTTTTTTTTTTTTTTTTTTTTTAGGGGTCGAACTTTCCTAGCTATATACTTTTATTTTTTTTGTTTTAATTTTTTTTTTTTTTTTTTTTATTATTACTTATTATTATTTCGATCTTTTTTTTTTTAATACCTATCTCCCCCTTATTCGGACCCTTGCATTACTCGAACCACTCCTCGGCCCAATTAGTCCGAATATGAGAGGTTTTACTGTACGTTGAAAATTGAAAATACATCTGTGAAGAGACAACGTTATTATATACTGTCTGCAGTCTTGCTATGCCTGGCTTAGACTTTAATAATAAATAAATGGTGATGAAGAATGCTGCTGAGTATTATACATTTTTTTTTGTGTGTGTATGTGTGTGTGTGGTGTGTGTGTGCCTCAAGTACTTCTATGTTGGAATAAAGCGGTGATTTCAGTTGAGGATTAATCATAGGACATCAGACAATTAACTCCTTGATCGTTGACATAGGACTAATGACACCTTAGATTGTATAGAGATTTCTTTTGGGATTTCATTATAATCTATAAACTTTTACTCACTTCCTTCAAACATTCTCCTTCCCTGGCAATCCACCGGTCATAGAATTGCCTTACACGACTAGAGATTCCTCCTTATTTATCATAGATTTAACTTGGCATTAGATGGGTAGGACTGACCGTGAATACTTTATCTATTTTCTAACATTTTCTCATGCTCTGTAATTTCATGCATTTTCATTATTACTTATGATAAATTTATTCATGATATTCAGTTAGTTTAAGATTTAATTTATATAATGAGAGCTATTTCTGCTACGTTTGTGTGTGTGTGCTATCAGTAGCCGCGCTGGGGTCATGTGGGGTCATACAGAAACATTACGAAATCAAAGGTCACGTGATTATGCGGGTCTTATACTTTCTCAGGTGTGAAAAAAAAAAAAGAAGAAGAAAGATTTAAATCGGTATTTTGAATTAGGTCTCAATCATCTCAAAACAACATGAGTTTGCCAGATGTAATTCCTCTATTTTTGTTATAATATTATCTACGGAACTCTCCATGTCTAGTAGTCTCCTCTTTTAATTTTCCTCTTTTCTTATCTTCGTTCAGTTCGTTAGTTTCAGGTTTTCTTCTATTCTCCTTTTCCTCCTCCACCACCTCTAGAAACCCATGCATGTACTCCTTTCTCTCCTCCTCCTACTTAACTATCCTTTCTCTGATACAAGTAGTTAGTATAGCAGCAGCTAAAAGTACACAGCCTCGACAGGAACTTATAAGCACGATGTCCTATTATGATTCCTTTGTAATCCTTCGTAATCCAGGGAGCCGAGTGGTCTAGACAAGGTAGAGTGAGGGAGGAATCAGCCGGGAACTTGTTAGGCCTCGCTTAATACCGAAGCTTCATCTGTGTCGCCAGCCATTAGTGAATATTACTTGTCTTGTTGCATTAATGTTCCTTTCTATCCCTGTCTGCTCTCCATACGCTCCTCACGCTCCCTCACGCCCCTCACGCTCTCTCTCTCTCTCTCTCTCTCTCTCTCTCTGTTATTCCTCTCGCTATGGTTTGATATAATGACACTTATTCTATGGCTATCTATCTTGTTTCTCACCTTATTTGCCGCCCATTAAGTGATACGTGTGTGTAAAAAATCAATTTCTCAGCCTCAAAACAAGGTCATTACACAAGAGAAGAGTGTCTTGGTGGAAGTGAATCGATAGAACGCCACTTTTATCCTCCACAAACACCACTTTCTCCTCCACGGTCTCCTACACAGTCCCTTTCTACCACTTGTACTCCTCCATCTTCCTCATCACTCATCCCTCATCACCAGCTGTCACTCATCCTATTTCAACCCTCATCATCATCCCTCTCCATCACATTTCATCTTTCGGCACAGCCATTTCCCTCCGTCGCCATCCTCACCATTTATTGGAATATTGGGATCAGCGTAGCGTTATTATCGAGGATTGATTGTGTGGCTTCATGGGACTTCTGACGCCGCCCCTCGCCTGATAAAAGGTGGAAAAAGGGCGTAGGGATAAAGGGATAAAGCTGCCGTGTTATAGGTGGCTCAAGGCTGCGATTGGATGGGTCTGTGCTTTTTTGATGCCTTCCGTAAGGTTTAGAAAAGAAGGGGGCGGGTTTAAGGAAAGGTTTTGAGCTCGTGTTGGGGGTTGGGGTCACGTAAAGTTTAGACAATATATAAGAAGGAAGCGGAAAAGAAGGGGAGGATGAAATTGTAAAAGAGAAGGAGGTGGAGGAGGAAGGAAGAGCGGAAAAGGAAGAAGAGAAACGAGAAGGAAGCGGGGAAAAGAAGACAAAAGGAGAATGGCACGAAAAATGCAAACGAAGAGGAAGGAAAGAAGGCAAAATAAACAAGAAAAACAATAACAAAGAAGTAGGAGTTAGACATAAAAAAGAAAGAAAAATAGGCATCCTGCCATTCGTCTGGAGAAAAATATACTGTGTTTGGTAAAATTTACGTGGAAACAGAGACGGTCGGGTGATTTCTGAACAGCATGGAAAGAATTATAATATATCTAGATCTGGGGACGAGGGCGAAGAATTCAGTTCGTAGACACTATCTATTATAGGAGACTGACAGCTCATGGCCGACTGGTAGACTGCGTAATAACTGCGTATGAGGCCGATTTTGCATTAACCCCATCAACTTAAGCGTGGTAAAACTTCTGCTTGATGCATGCTATTTTCAAGAGTATATGTTTTTGTTTGTTTGTGCTTGTGTAAATGTAGGTACGTTTGCGTGTGTGTATAACTTAGCATCTTTCAATTTTTAATTTGCAGACGATCTGTTGGGCAAAGTTGTTACGCAGTGCTACAGCCTGAGCCTACTCGTCCCTAACCATCCTCCCTGTCTGACTGCAATCATCAAATCACATCAGATCAAATAATTATATAGCTCTGAGGAAACAACGATATCGACTCATTGTACTTACATACATACATAGGTAGACCGTAGTACATACATACATACGTACATACATACATAGGTACATACATACATAGGTACATACATATAATACATACATACGTACATACATAGTACTTACTGTTATTATGTTGAGTTCAGAATGATGGCTGATTGGGCCGCACAGACTGATGAAAAATAACCAGCCATAGTCCTTCACATTATAACGCCTTCCTCTGCTCCAGCCATGCCGAAGTTCGAACAGCCTCACGTGCAGACTCAAGCCTCATTTCCTTACCATTTAAGCACTGAAAATGAATTACTGATACGAGTACACAAGTTATGAGATACGGAAACAACAAGTGGATATAATAAGTGGCTTTGGGATTCGTTATTTATGCACGTGATAATCGCTAGACACTTGATGGTTGTAAGTTTCGTATAAAAAGACGGATGAAATAGAAATGACGAGGCATGAGATGGCAACACACACACATGGGACGCTATCTCTTTCAAACAATGTACTGTACCTTATGAATCAAAATGTATTCATTCTAAATAGATAAGAATAAAGAATAGAATATCATCAGTTTATAGAAATGAGAGTTAGCAATGTAAGTTATGAAATACGGGAGATTAGAGTGATGGCCTTGAGAGGGATGGGGAGGAACGCTCGCGGGAACAGCGGGTTGCCATGTGTGTCTGTGTCCTTGAACTCCCGTAAGAGCCGCAGTGCGTCGGCGGAGTTTCTTGAAGGCGCGTGCGTGTGTTTCCGGTGCCTCCCAAGCGGGTACCTCCATTCCAGGTCATATGACAAGCTTAGGTAAGATTAGCAGTGATGTGTAAGGAAGTAGGGATGAAGGGAAGTGTTGTGGTGAGAATAGGGATGGAGGGAAGAGGTTGTGCGGAGGGTCATGTGGGAAGCAATAGTGTGGCGATGAGGTAGTTATGTCGTTTACCACCATTACCTTATATTACCTCTAGTTCCTGTTATTCCTTCCCCTTCCCCTTGATTTCTTCCCTTCCCCTCTGGTTACGTCTCATTGCCCTCATTGTAGTGTTCAAACATTCAAAGGCATTATATTTATCTTTTCTTATGATGTAAGTAATGTCCTTGTTTCTAGTGCCATTGCTATGTAGTATATTACGTATTATTGACTAATCTTTACAACTGACTTATTACAGGATATCGAAGGAACAGCAGCAGTGTAGCATAATCGACGGGTTTTTCGGGCACAGGAGCGGGAGACTTGCGGGGACTGACGCAAGCACAAAAAGGAGCCAGTCCGCTTCCCTCAGATAAGGTGTGGCTTCCCTGTATAAAATTTTAGTTTGGCATTATTCCAGACAAACACCATACTCAAAACTCATCAAAACTCACCAGTAAAAGTATAGTTTCGTCCACCAAAGTGAATATTATGGTGTTTTTCTGAAAATTTACCGCTAGTTTTAGTAAATGTGATTGTTCGCACTGCCCTAGATCGCCGCGGGACATGGGAGGCGACAGCTTGGTAACTAGTTTTTGTCTGATACTGTTGCTTGTGACGGATTTACTTAAGAGAAGACCCCACCCACTATTCAGGGCCAATAACAAGTTTAAAGTAAAAATAATTAGGCGCTCCAGATATTCGTGAGGTGGGTGAAACTGCATATTGTTCCGGTGGGCACTGAATGAACTGCACGTTTTTCTTCTTATAATTTTCCACATTTCATTTCCCATGTTCGCTATGTTATTTGGTTTCTAGTTATTTTCCTCGCTTGCCGCAACTCAATTTGCCATTTGTTCCTTTTTACCGTTTTGCAGTCCATAAAGATTTAACTCATTGCTTGTAATTTGATTTTATAGTTCTTATATCGTTATCCTTAGTAATATCACGGGTGTATCTCGCTGGTAAGTGTAGTAATATCCCAGAAATGTACTGAGGGCGGGTAGTGGTGGTGTAGGACCGTTACTGTTCGCGGGCATTACTATTATCTTGGAAGGTATTGAAGGCAGGTAGTAATGTTATGCTGGTGATCTTGGAAGCCTTGGCAATGGCATGGTAAATGGGAAGTGTTGCCAGCAGCAGATTACCTGGAGGAGGCGAAGGGGGAGAGAGAGGGAGGGGGGGAGGAAGAGATGGAGGGGGAGGGAGGGAGAAAGGGATGGAGGGATGGAGGGAGGGAGGGAGAGATGGATGGAGGGAGGGAGGTAAGAGATGTAGGGAGGGAGGGAGGGAGAAGTGTAGGAGGAACAGCCTACAGGTGGTGACATGATGCAAGCGGTCGTTCTGCTCGCGTTGTTTCGCCGTGGGTGGCAAGCGTTTATTTTTTTATTTTTTTGAATATCTTATTAGACTAGGCATTGGAAATTTTACCCGGTGAATGTAGGTAGATAATTTAACTGAAGAACTATGGGTGCGTGATTGCGTGGTGAGTGAATGGAAAACCCAGAGGAGGAGGAAGAGAGAACAGATTGAGGATTAATGATTGTTCGGCTGCCTGAGTGACGGGGAGCAGCGCGGAGAGGTTGAGTACCGAGGTAGCGCGCCTGACTACATACCCAACGCGGTGCCTCTGAGTGCATCACCTCGCCTGCCTACCTGAGAATAATTGCCACCAGGGAGTTAGATGAGCTTAGCCGTATATTGGAACGGGGAGGGCAGGAAGGAATAGACATTGTTGGTTCGTGTAGTAGTCCTCAACTAAAGTGTGAGTGGTCGTAGTGGTTGATGCAGGAATTACTTGATAGGAGAGGAGGGTGTCAGGTTTGCGTGTCAGTGAGTTGTTTGCTTGGAGGGAAGTTTAGGTAAAGGATGGAGTGGAAGTAGTCGAGAGAGCGAGATAGCAAGGTTGCATGAGTGAGTGAGTGAGTGAGTGAGTGAGTGGTGTTAGGAGACCAAAACGCTACCCCCCACCTGGCTGCCTCCATGTGTGTAATCCCGCAGTGCCATCATTCGAGTGACGGCACCGAGGCGGGCAGGAAGGAAGGGCTAGACTAGACTTCTTAGCAGTGGCGTAGCGAGGTATCTATCAATGGGGGGGCACCTGGGGGGGGACATGGCTGTGCATGGGGGGGGGGGGCAGCTTGCTCTCAAGACTGTCGCTCGTACCGGATTACTCAAGGAACTCAATACTGCTTCGAAACACTAAACCTTTCCTTTATTCCCTTCCCACGCCCTTACCTGTTGACTTTTGCCCAATAATTTTTGACCTGTAACGTTATGTAAGTCTTAAAAGTTAGTAAATGCGAGTTAGTAATAGTGTTGGTATAGGTTTGTAGTAGTTTTTTTTTTTTTAAAGTTTACATTGATAGGGTTCGATAATGCTTCGAACTCGTTAACAGCGTCGCAGAGGATTGTGGGTAGGATATAATTTTTTTTTTTTGCTACGTAGTTTTTAGGTTATTAAAGGACTGGATTGCTTTGTTAGCAATGGCGTAGCTAGGTATCTAGGATCCCGGCTTGCACGGGGCGTAGCTGTAGGAACAGAGGAGAGGCAATCTAAGACTCCTTTTGTGAGTTCCTATGCCCCGTATAACATATTGAGTCATGCTAACAACAGGGAGATAGTTA
>JACEEZ010025664.1:10000-20000 GCA_016584305.1 Chionoecetes opilio | reverse complement strand
TCTGGTTTTCTTCTTGCTTTTAGAGAGAAAATAAAATTATCACATTCACCAGAATTCTTGAAGCTTGCAGTGACGCTCCTGTTTCCCTCCATGTCTCCCGCATGCTCTCCCTCCCTGCCTCATGCTTGCCCTGCCTCCCACCCTGCCTCACGCTTGCCCTGCCTCCCACCCTGCCTCATGTTTTCCCTTTTCCCTGCCTCCCACCCTCACGCTTTCCCTGCCTCCCTCACGCTTTCCCTCCCTGCCTCCCTCACGCTTTCCCTGCCTCCCTCACGCTTTCCCTCCCTCCCTCACGCTTTCCCTCCCTGCCTCACGCTTTCCCTGCCTCCCTCACGCTTTCCCTGCCTCCCTCACGCTTTCCCTCCCTGCCTCCCTCACGCTTTCCCTGCCTCCCTCACGCTTTCCCTGCCTCCCTCACGCTTTCCCTGCCTCCCTCACGCTTTCCCTGCCTCCCTCACGCTTTCCCTCCCTGCTTCACGCTTTCCCTCCCTGCCTCCCTCACGCTTTCCCTCCCTCCCTCACGCTTTCCCTGCCTTCCTCCCTCACGCTTTCCCTGCCTCCCTCACGCTTTCCCTGCCTCCCTCACGCTTTCCCTCCCTGCCTCCTCACGCTTTCCCTCCCTGCCTCCCTCACGCTTTCCCTGCCTCCCTCACGCTTTCCCTGCCTCCCTCACGCTTTCCCTGCCTCCCTCACGCTTTCCCTGCCTCCCTCACGCTTTCCCTCCCTGCCTCACGCTTTCCCTCCCTGCCTCCTCACGCTTTCCCTGCTCCCACGCTTTCCCTGCCTCCCTCACGCTTTCCCTGCCTCCCTCACGCTTTCCCTGCCTCCCTCACGCTTTTCCTCCTGCTCCCTCACGCTTTCCCTGCCCCCTTACGTTTTCCCTCCCTCCCTCACGCTTTCCCTCCCTGCCTCCCTCACGCTTTCCCTGCCTCCCTCACGCTTTCCCTGCCTCCCTCACGCTTTCCCTCCCTCCCTCACGCTTTCCCTCCCTCCTCCTCACGCTTTCCCTGCCTCCCTCACGCTTTCCCTGCCTCCCTTCACGCTTTCCCTGCCTCCCTCACGCTTTCCCTCCCTCCCTCACGCTTTCCCTGCCTCCCTCACACTTTCCCTGCCTCCCTTACGCTTTCCCTGCCTCCCTCACGCTTTCCCTCCCTGCCTCACGCTTTCCCTCCCTGCCTCCCTCACGCTTTCCCTGCCTCCCTCACGCTTTCCCTGCCTCCCTCACGCTTTTCCCTCCCTGCCTCACGCTTTCCCTCCCTGCCTCACGCTTTCCCTCCCTGCCTCCCTCACACTTTCCCTGCCTCCCTCACGCTTTCCCTCCTCCCTCACGCTTTTCCTGCCTGCCTCACGCTTTCCCTCCCTGCCTCACGCTTTCCCTCCCTGCCTCCTCATCCTTTCCCTGCTTCCCCTCACGCTTTCCCTGCCTCCCTCACGCTTTCCCTCCCTGCCTCACGCTTTCCCTCCCTGCCTCACGCTTTCCCTCCCTGCCTCCCTCACACTTTCCCTGCCTCCCTCACGCTTTCCCTCCTCCCTCACGCTTTCCTCCCTGCCTCACGCTTTCTACCTGCTCCCTCACACTTTCCCTGCCTCCCTCACGCTTTCCCTGCCTCCCTCACGCTTTCCCTCCCTGCCTCACGCTTTCCCTCCCTGCCTCACGCTTTCCCTCCCTGCCTCCCACACACTTTCCCTGCCTCCCTCACGCTTTCCCTCCCTCCCTCACGCTTTCCCTCCCTGCCTCACGCTTTCCCTACCTGCTCCCTCACACTTTCCCTGCCTCCTCACGCTTTCCCTGCCTCCCTCACGCTTTCCCTCCCTGCCTCACGCTTTCCCTCCCTGCCTCACGCTTTCCCCCCTGCTCCTCACCTTTCCTGCTTCCCTCACGCTTTCCCTGCCTCCCTCACGCTTTCCCTCCCTGCCTCACGCTTTCCCTCCCTGCCTCACGCTTTCCCTCCCTGCCTCCCTCACACTTTCCCTGCCTCCCTCACGCTTTCCCTCCCTCCCTCACGCTTTTCCCTCCCCTGCCTCACGCTTTCCCTCCTGCCTCCCTCACACTTTCCCTGCCTCCCTCACGCTTTCCCTGCCTCCCTCACGGTTTCCCTCCCTGCCTCACGCTTTCCCTCCCTGCCTCACGCTTTCCCTCCCTGCCTCCCTCACACTTTCCCTGCCTCCCTCACGCTTTCCCTCCCTCCCTCACGCTTTCCCTCCCTGCCTCACGCTTTCCCTACCTGCCTCCCTCACCTTCTTCCCTCCCTGCCTCACGCTTTCCCTCGCCTCCCTCACGCTTTCCCTCCCTGCCTCACGCTTTCCCTCCCTGCCTCACGCTTTCCCTCCTCCTCCCTCACGCTTTCCCTCCCTCCTCACGCTTCCTGCTCCTCACGCTTTCCCTCCCTGCCTCACGCTTTTCCTGCCTGCCTCACGCTTTCCCTCCCTGCCTCACGCTTTTCCTGCCTGCCTCACGCTTTCCCTCCCTGCCTGCCTCACCTTTTCCCTGCCTGCCTCACGCTTTCCCTCCCTGCCTCCCTTCCAGTTTCCCTGCCTCCTCACGCTTTTCTGCCTGTCTCACGCTTCCCTCCTGCCTGCCTCACGCTTCCCTGCTGCCTCACGTCCTCCCTGCCATCCCCAGCTTGTCCCTCTGCCTACACGCTTTCCCTCCTCCTCAGCTTATCCCATCCCTGCTGTCACGTTTCCCTCCTGCACCTCACGCTTTCCCTCCCTGCCTCACGCTTTCCCCTCGGCCTCCTCACGCTTTCGTCATGCTCAACTCACGCATTCACCACCTGCCTTAGGCTGTTCCTGCCTGCCTCACGCTTTCCTCCTGCCCACGCTTTCCTCCCTCCCTCACGCTTTCCCTCTCCTGCCTCACCTTTTCTCCTGCCTCACGCTCCCTCTCTCCCTCACGCTTCCCTCGCCTGCCTCACGCTTTCCCTCCCTGCCTAGCTTCCCTCCTGGCACGCTTTAGTCTCCTGCACCTCACCTTTCCCTCCCTGCCTTAACGCTTTCCTGCCTGCCTCACGCTTATCCCTCCCTGCCTGCCTCACCTTTTCCTGCTGCCTCACGCTTTCCCTCCTGCTCCCTTCCAATTACTCATTAACGAGTCACCGCTTTATTATGTCGGCCATTGTTACCGGCTGGCCGGCAGGTGGCGGCGGCGGGGGTGGCTGGGCGCACGGCAGATCAAAGATATTCCCAGGTGTGTCGGAACAGTTAATTTGCATCTGGTTATGATCCGGCTGGGGGGAGGGGTGTGTGTGGGGGTGGGGTAGGGTAGGGGAGGGAGGTGTGTGTGTGTGTGGGGGGGGGGGGGTAGACGTCCCATGGTGCAGGGAAATAGCGAAAACCACCTTTGGTGTGGGATGAGGATTGAGTAGAGGAGAGGATAACAAGAAGTTATAACTGTATAGATATGTTCGTTTTTCAGTCATTTTTATTTCCTCAGGCTGCTCTAGTTTGAATTTCGCGTATTTAGGCACGGCATCGTTGTTTTAGTCTTGACCTAAATAAGACATTAAGACATATATAATAAGACATTTATTAATGAGACATAAATAAGACAGAATTCTTATTTGGATCATGATTTTAGTGATGTGAAATACGAGGAAATTGACTCTTAGGTGTTTTATAATAAAGGATGGCAGCAAATGTTAGGCTTTAAAATCCGAAGACAAGTGAACTAAAGTAGACAAAATTTAACACTAGTGAGGGTGGAGACATTTGGGTTCGTCACTGTCAATATCGTGTGTGGTGGTGGTGGTGGTGTGTGGGGGTTGTATGTTGTGTGTGGTGTGTGGTGTTGTGTGTGGTGGTGTTGTGTGTGTGTGTGTGTGTGTGTGTGTGTGTGTGTGTAGAAAGACAAAATATAGTCGAATCTTTTTATATAATACAAAAAGCCTCAGTGATTTAGATAGTGAATACGTACACGACCTTGTACGAAACAGAACAAACCTCCAACTTGAATCCTTGAATAATAATACACTGTTATACACACACACAAAAAGGTGAAGTAATCCTTGTGTTATAACCTCGGGAGCTGTGTGATGTAGCAGCCCTAAGTCACTGATCCTGGGTGCTGAGGGCCCGCCGCCGCCCCCGCGTGATAAGACCCTCCCGGGAGTCAGGTGGGATCAGGAGGGGCGGGCTGGGGTAATTAAGGGCCAGGCCAGACTAGGGAAAGGTGAGGCTTGGGAGGCTTGGGTCTGGTGGTGGTGGTGGGTGGTGGTTATAGTGGTGGTGGTGGTAGTGGTGGTTGTGGTTGTTGAAGTAGTGGTGGTGGTGGTGGTGGTGGTGATGGTGGTGGTGGTTGAAGTAGTGGTGGTTGTGGTGGTTAGTGGTGGTGTGGTGGTGGTTGAAGTAGTGGTGGTTGTGGTGGTTATAGTGGTGGTGGTGGTTGAAGTAGTGGTGGTTGTGGTTATAGTGGTGGTGGAAGTGGTGGTGGATGGTGATGGTGGTGGTGGTGGAGGTTGAAGTGGTGGTGGTGGTGGTTGATAAGTAGTGGTTACAGTGGTGGTGGTTGTGGTGGTGGTGGTGGTTGAAGTAGTGGTTATAGTGGTGGTGGTAGTGGGGGTGTGCAACCCATCCATCGCTACACATACCACACACACACACACACACACACATACACACACACACACATACATACACACACACACACACACACACATACATAGTTAAACCAGAATTTTCCTATTTATTTAAGCTGTTTGTTACTGCTCATTCCTGTAATCTTCGCTCAGTACAGCTTTTATTAGCGGAATTTAATTAATCATTACCTCACACACGTATTTTAGATCTCTCAAAACATGCAATTAATTAACTCATCCCGTTAACCACACACGCATTCTTGAAAGACTGATCATGAAAAAAAAAAAATAAATGAAATAGTTTGCCATGCACTCTGTTATATTTTGTGTTTTTCCTTTCACTGACTTATATTTCAATTCGTGGAAAATGGAAACACACACACACACACACACACACACACACACACACACACACACACACACACACACACACACACACACACACACACACCACACTCTCTCTCTCTCTCTTTCCCCTCTTCTCTCTCTCTCTCTCTCTCTCTCTCTCTCTCTCTCTCTCTCTCTCTCTCTCTCTCTCTCTCTCTCTCTCTCTCTCTCTCTCTCTCTCCTCTCTAAGTAAGAAGTAACGGATTCAAGCTGGAAAAGCGTAGATTTAAAAAGGAAATAGGGAAAAACTGGCTCACAAATAGGGTGGTGAATGAATGGAATGGTCTCAGTAGACAGGTAGTTAGTGCGGAGTCATTGGGGAGCTTTAAAGGGGAGCTGGATAGGTTCATGGATGGGGATGAAAGGTGGATGTAGGTAGTGTTAGGTGACAGGAACTACCACGTGTAGGCCTCGCGGCCTCTTGTAGCTTTCTTATGTTCTTATGTTCTTATTCTCTCTCTCTCTCTCTCTCTCTCTCTCTCTCTCTCTCTCTCTCTCTCTCTCTCTCTCTCTCTCTCTCTCTCTCTCTCTCTCTCTCTCTCAAAACACGGAAAGAAATACAGGAGTGTGGTAATGATTGGATTGAATTCATGATGTTGATACAGCTGAGTCCTCCTCCAGCTGACGCGCTAATGGGTGGGGGGGGGGGGGGGGGGTCAACAGAAAACGGGATATAGGGTGCCTGTGTTCGAGAGAGAGAGAGAGAGAGAGAGAGGAGAAAAAAGAGGAGAGAGAGAGAGAGAGAGAGAGAGAGAGAGAGAAGAGAGAGGTATAATAGTTTCGTGAATATAACTAATTACATTCCACGTGAAAAAAAAAGATTAATGGCCCATACAAAAGTTTATTTTTTTTAGCGAGCGCCATATTTTGTCGTGATGTTCTTTTTATGAAGCAATTTACAATATATAGACCATTGGCCATATATTTCCACCTGAATAAATGGTACTGGTATAGATATATGCAACGCTTGGCTCATTTTAGAAGGGGTGGAGGGGGGAGGGGAGGGAGGGGAGAGAAGGGGTGGTGGTTAGTGAAGGGGGGAGGGGAGGGTGGGGAGAGAATGGGTGGTAGTTAGTGAAGGGGGGAGGGGAGGGAGGGGAGAGAATGGGTGGTGGTTAGTGAAGGGGGGATGGGAGGGAGGGGAGAGAATGGGAGGTAGTTAGTGAAGGGGGGAGGGGAGGGAGGGGAGAGAATGGGTGGTGGTTAGTGAAGGGGGGAGGGGAGGGAGGGGAGAGAATGGGTGGTAGTTAGTGAAGGGGGGAGGGGAGGGAGGGGAGAGAATGGGTGGTAGTTAGTGAAGGGGGGAGAAGAGGTGAGGATAGTGAAGGGGATAGGGGAAGGAGGGGAGAGAGGAGGGATCTATGGGGAGGGGATAGTGAGGTTAGGAGAATAGGAGCCATACAGAAATGAATGAGGGAGGAATGAATGGTGATTGAGGCAGTGAGGAATGATGGTGAGGAGAGTGAAATGGGAGGAAATGAGGGAGAAGCGATGGTGAGTCAGGAGGAGGTGGAGGAGGAAGAAGAGGAGAAGGAGGAGGAGGAGGAGGAAGAAGAAGAAGAGGTCGGCAATGAAGTGGAATGTGTGGGTCATGATATTTATCCCCTGCCTGCGTAGGTCATAAAGCCAGGTCCGTGAGGCACGCGGCAAAACCTTGACGCCGGAAAGGATGAGCGAGAAATCCTGTCTTAGCACATGATCCGCTTTAACCTTACTTACCCTCCTTGAAACAGGGAGTAATTACTGTGACGTGAAACAGGGAGTAATTACTGTGACGTGAAACAGGGAGTAATTACTGTGACGTGAAACAGGGAGTAACTATTGTGACGTGAAACAGGGAGTAATTACTGTGACGTGAAACAGGGAGTAATTACTGTGACGTGAAACAGGGAGTAATTATGTGACGTGAAACAGGGATAAAATATTGTGACGTGAAACAGGGAGTAATTACTGTGACGTGAAACAGGGAGTAATTACTGTGACGTGAAACAGGGAGTAATTACTGTGACGTGAAACAGGGAGTAACTATTGTGACGTGAAACAGGGAGTAATTACTGTGACGTGAAACAGGGAGTAATTACTGTGACGTGAAACAGGGAGTAATTATTGTGACGTGAAACAGGGAGTAATTATTGTGACGTGAAACAGGGAGTAATTATTGTGACGTGAAACAGGGAGTAATTACTGTGACGTGAAACAGGGAGTAATTACTGTGACGTGAAACAGGGAGTAATTATTGTGACGTGAAACAGGGAGTAATTATTGTGACGTGAAACAGGGAGTAATTATTGTGACGTGAAACAGGGAGTAATTATTGTGACGTGAAACAGGGAGTAACTATTGTGACGTGAAACGGAGTAATTATTGTGACGTGAAACAGGGAGTAATTACTGTGACGTGAAACAGGGAGTAATTACTGTGACGTGAAACAGGGAGTAATTACTGTGACGTGAAACAGGGAGTAATTATTGTGACGTGAAACAGGGAGTAATTATTGTGACGTGAAACAGGGAGTAATTATTGTGACGTGAAACAGGGAGTAATTACTGTGACGTGAAACAGGGAGTAATTACTGTGACGTGAAAAAAGGGAGTAATTACTGTGACGTGAAACAGGGAGTAATTACTGTGACGTGAAACAGGGAGTAATTACTGTGACGTGAAACAGGGAGTAATTACTGTGACGTGAAACAGGGAGTAATTACTGTGACGTGAAACAGGGAGTAATTATTGTGACGTGAAACAGGGAGTAACTATTGTGACGTGAAACAGGGAGTAATTACTGTGACGGGAAACAGGGAGTAATTATTGTGACGTGAAAAAAGGGAGTAATTACTGTGACGTGAAACAGGGAGTAATTATTGTGACGTGAAACAGGGAGTAATTACTGTGACGTGAAACAGGGAGTAATTACTGTGACGTGAAAACAGGGAGTAACTATTGTGACGTGAAACACAGGGAGTAATTACTGTGACGTGAAACAGGGAGTAATTACTGTGACGTGAAACAGGGAGTAATTATTGTGACGTGAAACAGGGAGTAATTATTGTGACGTGAAACAGGGAGTAATTATTGTGACGTGAAACAGGGAGTAATTATTGTGACGTGAAACAGGGAGTAATTACTGTGACGTGAAACAGGGAGTAATTATTGTGACGTGAAACAGGGAGTAATATTGTGACGTGAAACAGGGAGTAACTATTGTGACGTTTAAACAGGGAGTAATTACTGTGACGGAAACAGGGAGTAATTACTGTGACGTGAAACAGGGAGTAATTATTGTGACGTTGAAAAAAGGAGTAATTATTGTGACGTGAACAGGGAGTAATTACTGTGACGTGAAACAGGGAGTAATTACTGTGACGTGAAACAGGAGTAATTACTGTGACGTGAAACAGGGAGTAATTTACTGTGACGTGAAACAGGGAGTAATTATTGTGACGTGAAACAGGGAGTAATTATTGTGACGTGAAACAGGGAGTAATTACTGTGACGTGAAACAGGGAGTAATTACTGTGACGTGAAACAGGGAGTAATTATTGTGACGTGAAACAGGGAGTAATTACTGTGACGTGAAACAGGGAGTAATTATTGTGACGTGAAACAGGGAGTAATTATTGTGACGTGAAACAGGGAGTAATTATTGTGACGTGAAACAGGGAGTAACTATTGTGACGTGAAACAGGGAGTAATTACTGTGACGTGAAACAGGGAGTAATTATTGTGACGTGAAACAGGGAGTAATTATTGTGACGTGAAACAGGGAGTAATTATTGTGACGTGAAACAGGGAGTAATTATTGTGACGTGAAACAGGGAGTAATTACTGTGACGTGAAACAGGGAGTAACTATTGTGACGTGAAAACAGGGAGTAATTACTGTGACGTGAAACAGGGAGTAATTACTGTGAAGTGAAACAGGGAGTAATTACTGTGACGTGAAACAGGGAGTAACTATTGTGACGTGAAACAGGGAGTAATTATTGTGACGTGAAACAGGGAGTAATTATTGTGACGTGAAACAGGGAGTAATTATTGTGACGTGAAACAGGGAGTAATTATTGTGACGTGAAACAGGGAGTAATTATTGTGACGTGAAACAGGGAGTAACTATTGTGACGTGAAACAGGGAGTAATTACTGTGACGTGAAACAGGGAGTAATTACTGTGACGTGAAACAGGGAGTAACTATTGTGACGTGAAACAGGGAGTAATTATTGTGACGTGAAACAGGGAGTAATTATTGTGACGTGAAACAGGGAGTAATTACTGTGACGTGAAACAGGGAGTAATTACTGTGACGTGAAACAGGGAGTAACTATTGTGACGTGAAACAGGGAGTAATTACTGTGACGTGAAACAGGGAGTAATTACTGTGACGTGAAACAGGGAGTAATTACTGTGACGTGAAACAGGGAGTAATTACTGTGACGTGAAACAGGGAGTAATTACTGTGACGTGAAACAGGGAGTAATTATTGTGACGTGAAACAGGGAGTAATTATTGTGACGTGAAACAGGGAGTAATTACTGTGACGTGAAACAGGAGTATTATTGTGACGTGAAACAGGGAGTAATATTGTGACGTGAAACAGGGAGTAACTATTGTGACGTGAAACAGGGGAGTAATTACTGTGACGTGAAAAAAGGGAGTAATTACTGTGACGTGAAACAGGGAGTAATTATTGTGACGTGAAACAGGGGGTAATTATTGTGACGTGAAACAGGGAGTAAACTATTGTGACGTGAAACAGGGAGTAATTATTGTGACGTGAAACAGGGAGTAATTATTGTGACGTGAAACAGGGAGTAATTAATGTGACGTGAAACAGGGAGTAATTATTGTGACGTGAAACAGGGAGTAATTATTGTGACGTGAAAAAAGGGAGTAATTATTGTGACGTGAAACAGGGAGTAATTATTGTGACGTGAAACAGGGAGTAACTATTGTGACGTGAAAAAAGGGAGTAATTACTGTGGACGTGAAACAGGGAGTAATTACTGTGACGTGAAACAGGGAGTAATTACTGTGACGTGAA
>JACEEZ010025664.1:0-5000 GCA_016584305.1 Chionoecetes opilio | reverse complement strand
AGAAAGAAGAGCAAAATTTAAACCGAAAATAGAAAGAAGAGCAAAATTTAAACCGAAAATAGAAAGAAGAGCAAAATTTAAACCGAAAATAGAAAGAAGAGCAACTACCTTGAGAGCAATGTTATGTACCAGCAGAATCTGACGTATAAAAACAAAAAAACAAAAATGAAGGAAAAAAAGAATATCAAGAAAAAAAGTTAAAATTACTCGCTATCAAAATTGGCCCAAAAATAGAAAGAACTGCATTTGTTTTGGAAAAAAGTCATTTGCCATCAGAATCTGGCGTATAAAAACAAAGAAATAAAAATATGAAGGAAAAAAAGAATATCAGGAAAAAAAAGTTTATTACTCACTATCATTTATAATGGAGGACTTGTTTCATCGATTTATTATTCATCCATTCATCCATCCTTTCATCCATCCATCCATTCTTCCTTTATTAATTTCTTTGTATATTACACACACATATTTTATCGTTAAGTCTCCCTTGGTGTAGGCTATTTTTTGCTATACATTTTTAAAAGATTTATAAATAACCCAAAATAAAACTCAAATATGCTCAAATAAACTCAAATAACTTAAAACAAAATAAAATAAATCTAAAATAACCAAAAATAACCAAAAATAAACCTCAAATAACCTGAAATAACCTAAAACTAAATAAAATAAACCTAAAATAACGTAAAATGAGCTTCAAATAACCTAAAATAGCCTAAAACTAAATAGAATAACCTCCCCCCTTACACCCCCCCCCCCGCCTCCCCAGTAAAGTAATTCCACGTTCGTGTGTATATTAAAAAAAATTTCCTAGTTTTTTTTCTTTATCCTTCCCTCCCTTCTGTCCTCGCTAACCCCTTCCTTCCCCTTCCTTCCCCTTCCTTCCCCTTCCTTCCCCTTCCTTCCCCTTCCTTCCCCTTCCTTCCCCTTCCTTCCTCTTCCTTCCCTCTTCCCCTTCCCCTTCCTTCCCTCTTCCCCTTCCCCTTCCTCCCCCTTCCTTCCCTCTTCCCCTCCTCCTTCCTTCCCTCTTCCCCTTCCCCTTCCTTCCCTCTTCCCCTTCCCCTTCCTTCCCTCTTCCCCTTCCTTCCCTCTTCCCCTTCCTTCCCTCTTCCCCTTCCTTCCCTCTTCCCCATCCCCTTCCTTCCCTCTTCCCCTTCCCCTTTCTTCCCTCTTCCCCTTTCCTTCCCTCTTCCCCTTCCCCTTCCTTCCCTTTTTCCCCTTCCCCTTCCTTCCCCTTCCTTCCCTCTTTCCCCTTCCCCTTCCTTCCCTCTTCCCCTTCCTTCCCTCTTCCCCATCTCTTTCCTTCCTCTTCCCCATCCCCTTCCTTCCCTCTTCCCCTTCCCCTTCTGTCCTCGCTAACCCCTTCCTTCCCTTTTCCTCCCCTTTTTTTCCCTCTTCCCCATCCCCTTCCTTCCCTCTTCCCCTTCCTTCCCTCTTCCCCTTCCCTTCTTCCCTCTTCCCCATCCCCTTCCTTCCCTCTTCCCCATCCCCTTCCTTCCCTCCCCTTCCTTCCCTCTTCCCCTTCCCCTTCCTTCCCTCTTCCCCTTCCTCTTCCTTCCCCTCTCCAGATTAATTTACGATCAACTTTGATATCTTTTTTATTAGTATAGAAAAATGACTGGTCCTTTATAGTATATTTTTTTCTTTCTCAGTATTTTTCCGTTTCTGTTTATTATATTTGGGGACTCGGGAGGGAAGAGAGGTCATGTTTAATCATGTTTGGTTCTTTGTTCTTTGTCCCGTTATGTCTTTTATGGTTGCCTGTTTTTATGTTTTCTTCTTCCTTTTCTTTATTCGCGTCTTTGTCATGTGTCCCTTTCGTCTATTGTCTTCCCTCCTTGTGCACGTCATTCTTCTTTTGTTCTTTCCTTCTTTTCTTAAGCAGTTAATTCCTCTGCGTCTTTATTTCTTCTTTATTTCGTGATGTATTCTAGTCTTCCCCTTCGATGCAGCATTTCTCTCTGATTTCTTTGAAGTCAATAGTCCTCATTTTTTCATTAATTTCCGCATGATTAATTTTTCAAAGTTTTATTTTTTTAGCGACACTTCATTTTCAAGCTCTTTATTATCTTTTCATTTCTTTTATTTCTTCTTAAAGTTTTCTTCCCCTTCGATTATTTTGTTTTTATAGCGTTTCTTTATACCTTTCATATCTTCCTTCTGCCGCATTTCCTCCTCCTCCTCCTCCTCCTCCTCCTCCTCCTCCTCCTCCTCCTCCTCCTCCTCACCCATTCAGCCGGTCCGCCCCGTCTTATCGAGTTAGGTCCTTCGGGGTTATCAGAGAGAGAGGAAGAGAAGGGAAGACAGGGATTCACAGGGTGTCTTGGAGGGTGGAGTGGGTGGGAGGGGGTGGGCGGGAGGGTGTGGGCGGGTGGGCGGGAGGGTGAAGTGTGGGCGTTGTGGTTGTACTTGTTGGATTAATTTTGTGGTTTGGTGTGATTTTCTCTACCTGATTATAGTACTTTTTCTCTTTTTTTTCTGCTTCTGCGTTTCGTCTTTTTTTCTTCTTGTTCTTCTTCTTGTTCTTCTTGTTCTTGTTCTTCTACTTCTTCTTCTTCTTGTTCTTAGCCTTGTTCTTCTTGTGCGTCTTGTTCTTCTTGTTCTTCTGCGTGTTCTTCTTGTTCGTCTTCTTGTTCTTCTTCTTCTTGTCACCTCCTCCTCCTCCTCCTCCTCCTCCTCCTCCCCTCCTCCTCCTCCCTCCTCCTCCGCCTCCTCCTCCTCCTCCTCCTTCTCTCCTCCTCCTCCTCCTCCTCCTCCTCCTCCTCCTCCTCCTCTCCTCCTCCTCCTCCTCCTTCTCCTCCTCCTCCTCCTCCTCCTCCTCCTCCTCCTCCTCCTCCTCCTCCTTCTCCTGAGAAAACGAAATCTTCCACACGATCAGCGAAGTCAAGATAAACAAAAATCTGGGACCCGAAAAAATCTTAACCTAGAATACTAAAAAAAAAGGAGAGAGAGAGAGAGAGAGAGAGAGAGAGAGAGAGAGAGAGAGAGAGAGAGAGAGAGAGAGAGAGAGAGAGAGAGAGAGAGAGAGAGAGAGAAGAGAGAGAGGAGAGAGAGAGAGAGAGAGAGAGAGACACAGCCTTCAGCACCGCCGAGACGTAGCGGGCCTCACCGTGATGTACAAGGTGCATCAGCAGCGGGTGCCTCACCTGCACACACTCCGGCAGCCCCTACGGCGGGCTCAGGTTACTACAAGGGCCGTTGCTCTAGCCCCCGCAGAGCTACTACAGCCCCGATGTCGTACTTGGCACCACCAGCGTCAGTTCGTCTGTGTCTACGTTGGCTGGTGGAATGCTCTCCTTGCCTCGCAGCCACGCCATGACGGTACAACTGTGCAAGAGTTCAAGGAACTTGTGAACGCGTGGCTGCCGAGGTGAATGCAAGGAGATCAAAATTAAAATTAAATCAAAATTAACACGAGTTCGGCTTTTAGATAGGGAACACTTATTATGTCTCCTTTAGCCGGTAAATGTTACAATTATTTATGTAATGTAAATAGTAACTTATTCTTTAATGATGTTTTTTTGTAACTCGGTATAAATAAAAAAGAAAAAAGAAAAAAAAAGAGAGGTCAAATATTAGATTTAATAAATACGTTTGCTGTCCTTACTGTACAAAAAATATATAGTTGAATTAAATGATTGTGCAATGTTGAATAAGAAAGAAAATAGAACATACAAGATAATGATAATACAAAAACAAATAATATGAGGAAAGACACAGATAAGTTAATTTGTTAAACTAAAAAAGTAACATATTGCGAAACAAAGAACTCGAGGAAAAACAGAGAGATTAATTTGTTTAGCTTATCGAAACGAAGACTGAAAGATGATTGAAGTGAAGGATTACAAGACTTTTAGAGGATTTCATATAATAACTTAAGACTATTTCACGGTTGGCCGATCATATGTCACCTCGAATAATGGATTTATGATTGGCGATAAATGGGTTAAAATAAGACTAAACGAAACACTTGTATCTCAATCGCGTTAGGAAATTAGAAACAGCCTTCTCTCTTCATTACAGTTTGGTTTTTTTCCTTTGTATTCCTTTGTATTCCATCACCTGTTCCTCCTTCTCCTCTTCCTCTTCTTTACAGTTTGTTAATTCCTTTGTATTCCTTTGTATTCCTTTGTATTCCTTTGTATTCCATCACCTGTTCCTCCTTCTCCTCTTCCTCTTCTTTACAGTTTAATTCCTTTGTATTCCTTTGTATTCCATCACCTGTTCCTCCTTCTCCTCTTCCTCTTCTTTACAGTTTAATTCCTTTGTATTCCTTTGTATTCCATCACCTGTTCCTCCTTCTTCTCTTCCTCTTCTTTACAGTTTAATTCCTTTGTATTCCTTTGTATTCCATCACCTGTTCCTCCTTCTTCTCTTCCTCTTCTTTACAGTTTGTTAATTCCTTTGTATTCCTTTGTATTCCATCACCTGTTCCTCCTCTTCCTCTTCTTTACAGTTTGTTAATTCCTTTGTATTCCTTTGTATTCCATCACCGTTTCTTCTTCCTCCTCTTCATTACAGTTTGTTTTTTCCTTTGTATTCCTTTGTATTCCATCACCGTCTCTTCTTCCTCCGCCTCTTCTTTACAGTTTGTTAATTCCTTTGTATTCCTTTGTATTCCATCACCGTCTCTTCTTCCTCCTCTTCTTTACAGTTTGTTTTTTCCTTTGTATTCCTTTGTATTCCATCACCTCTTCCTTCTCTTCTTCCTCTTCCTCTTCTTTATTAACATCCTCTCCGTCTCTCGTGCGCAATATATCCCCTGTTTCTCACTTCCCCCCTTCATCCATCACCTTTCTATCTCCCTTTTTCTATCTATTCATAAACTGCCGGAGCCGCCACGGAAAAAAAGGAAGATGGGAAACTCACCCAAAACGAGTCTTGGAAAACATGCGAAGTGGTCAGAATTTTGGACTTAGAGGGAAGAAAACGACATGGGAGGCGAGATGAGATGTGAGAGAGAGAGAGAGAGGAGGAGAGAGAGGAGAGAGGAGAGGAAAGGG
>JACEEZ010025663.1:46026-75713 GCA_016584305.1 Chionoecetes opilio | reverse complement strand
AAAAAAAAAAAAAAAGGCATGGTCTAATTTTTTTTCTGTTTTAAAAACCCATAACATAATGTTTACACATGCATTAACTAAAAAAGTGACAAATGATTGGATTTTGGTTTGGGTTTGAACGTTTTTTACTGAAAAGTGTTGTATTGTATTCTATCTCATTGATAGAAGAAAAAAAAATCAAAAAATAATAACGATTTTGGGGGGCATTTTAAATTTTTTATCGTAAGCAAAACGAGAAAATCAAATCAAAAGGTTTTTATTTTATCTAGTAAAGAAAAAGGATCAAAGCTTGTTCAGCCCCGGATTGACTGCAGAAGTAAGTAGATAATTAGATCTTTTTTTGTTTATAAGCAAAAGGGAGTTTTCCGAAGAATAGTGTTAGGGGCTAGTTAGTTTTGCTAATTATGTTCAAAAAAGCCCCAAAGGCCTTCCGGGCGACTTTTTGGCTAGCTCCGCGGGGGGTATTGGTGGGCCCTTTGCCCCCCACCCGTGTTTTGGGGGCCCTTTGGCCCCCCAAACATGGACCCCAGATAGCCCGTCTAACTTTTCCCGAAAAACATGGGTGAGAAATGTATGATTCCCCCCCCCCATTCACCACCCATTACCCATACCCCCCACCCATTCACCCCCATTTCCATCACCCCCACCCATTACCACCCTTACCCATCACCCCCACCCCTTCCCTCAACCATTTCCCATACCCCCCACCCATTCACTCACCCATTACCCCCCCCTCCCAACCCTTCAACCCATACCCAAACACCACAACACCCCCTTTATCACCCATTACCATACCCCCCCCTATTCCCTACCCAAAACCCCCACCCCCCCCATTCACTACCCCTCACCCCACACCCATTACCCATCACCCCACCCCTTCCCCCTCCCCCTTACCTCACCCTACATAAAGGTTTTCCCCAATTTTCGCAACCCACTTTTTTTTTTCACAATTCTCGCAATAGGGTGCTAAAAAAAAAAAAAAAAAAAAAAAAAAATGATCGGATCATCTCATAAGTGAGCTTATGACCTTCCCCTGGTCAACCTGATTCCAAAAATGGCCATATGAGGTTGTTTGCGCCACGGGGGCGGAACCTATACCACACCACACACACACACACAGACAGACAGACACACTTTCGCTTTTATTAATATAGATAGATTACCCACACCCCCACCTATTCCCTCACCCATCATCCATCACCCCCCCACCATTCACTTCACCCATCACCCCACACCCATTACCATCACCCCACCCATTCACTCACCCATTACCCATCACCCTACATCAAGGTTTTCCTCAATTCTCGAAACCCACTTTTTTTTCACAATTATCGCTAATGGGCTGTTAAAAAAAAAAAAAAAAAAAATGATGGGATCATCTCATAATTGGGCTTAAAACCTTCCCCTGGTCAACCCGGTTCCAAAAATGTGCCATATGAGTTGATTGCGCCACGGGGGGGGGAAACCCTATATCAGACACACACAAAACACACACAGACAGACAGACAGAGAGACACACTTTTGCTTATATTATTATAGATTCCCCATCCCCCCCACCTATTCCCTCACCCATCACCCATCACCCCCCCCATTCACTCACCCATCACCCCACACCCATTACCCATCACCCCACCCATTCACTCACCCATTACCCATCACCCTACATCAAGGCTTCCTCAATTCTCGAAACCCTATTTTTGTTTTCACAATTCCCGCAAATAGGCTGCTAAAAAAAAAAAAAAAGGGATCGGATCATCTCATAAGTGGGCTTATGACCTTCCCCTGGTCAACCCGATTCCAAATGTGCCAGATGGAGGTGTTTTGCGCCACGGGGGGCGGAACCTATAACACACACACACACACACACACAGACAGACAGTAACACACTTTCCTTTTCATTAATATAGAAGATATACATCATATTTCAAACAGTAAACAATAGCTATAAACCTATATAACTTATATGCCACAAAGGACAGAGACCCCGCCCCCGTCCCCACAGAACGAGGCTGGGCGGGGCGGCCAGAGTACCGTCGCAACCAGAGCCCCCGAAAGTCCCCGCCCCGAGACACAGGTGCGTAGGCGTAGGTGTAAGCCCCCGCCGCCAGAACACCACATGGACTGTCCCATTTCGGCACATCCGAAGAATGCAAAGCCAAAAGGGCAGAGACAGTACCCGGCTTGAAAAAAGGGGGTGTAGCGGTCTGGGGAGGTTTGGTTCCAGAAGGTTGTGTTTTCGGATGCCAATGTAGCGCGGCCAAGGTAACGAATGATTACTTTTCATTTCTCCGCAGCGCGGAGAGGCAACAATCTTGCTCCCGCTCCTGCTCACCCCAGCCGACCCCACCGGCCGGAGATTTTCCGTGGCGGAATTAATTCGCCGTGGATACCTCTGGGGGATTTTAACCACTCATCTTCATCTTTATACATTTTTTCTCATCTTCACTGTCTTCTTAAGTATAATCTTTTGCGTCTTATTACCCAGTTATATTTGAATATATATAAGCAACTCGATGAGCAGACGAATCTTCTTGTAAATCAAGGAAGCGTAGCTTGCTTGTTACTCATCACGGGAAGCACCACAGCTGAGGCAGCAGCCTCTCTCAACTGCCTGTATGTTCTTCCGTCAGGTGGCAGCCTTGTCCTGTAGCGTGTCTGGAGTTTTTTGGTGTCCCCCACAATATCGGTGGTAATCATCTCACCATGTAGCGACATGATTGTGTTTTCTCCGTCAGGGGAAGCAGCTAGCTGCCCATTCCTCAGTCCAGAGGCAGCTCGGCATATATCTCTACCACTGTAGCGACCTTCATTTTGTTCTCATTATTTTATACAATTATTTTCCCCTTCACTGTATTTTTACGTATATCTTTTTAGCGTCTCGTTACACAGTATGTGAATATATAAGGCACTCGATGAGATACCAATTTTACTGTACGAATTCCTAGTTGAAATAAAGGTAGCGTAGCTCTTGCTGTTAAAATTTGCCTTACCTTGTCTACCTAGTACATGAGCTATAGTGCAGGGCATGACAGGTTCTGGCTTTCCGGTTTTTTCCCCTTACTGAATGAAGTTTTAATTTTTCACAGTGATTGCATTGGTTTATATATTTGCTTCCGTTCCTCTTATCTAGAGGAATCTTTGTATTGAAGTGGTTTATCGGTATGCTGGTATTTCATAGTAGCCTACTATTTAAGCCATAATTAACTTGAGCTTATCTAGAATGGAAATTCATTCCTCCACACAAATGCACCATGCATATAATGGTGAGCATGCCTAGTTGATGGAAGTAACAAAATCTGCTCTAGCTGACTCTTAATTGTCACTTTACATTTAGTCTAGACTACGGTAAGCCGTTTCCTATATGCCCTATAGTGAACCTGGAACTGTTGAGTACAGTAAGGTAATTCATTAAATTCCTCATTTTAATGCTTGAAATGTAATGTACACATCCCTAAGGATGCAGAAACTGCGATGCTAATTTGCATTTGTTGCGCAATTTGCATATTGACCTAATTATTCATATTCGTATTATCTTCCTTATTTGCCGCCTATAGAAATTCCTATGGTGTCCTAGACCTAGTTTTAAGTCTCAATGTGTAAAACTGCAAGATGCTTACTGTGTATATTTTTTTAATTTTGTCTCTAAATTGTCCTAATTAGCATATTGATTAGGGTAATGCACGAAATTACGAATATATTCCCTTTATTTGATATAGCATATGTTCTAAATCAAAGCAAAAAATCTGTTTTTGAATTTAATATTCTAAATCAACATATTTGTTTTCTTTAAATCAACAATTTAGCTCTGTGCACATGGAGTTGTCCGTGGAAATGGTCTGACTTGAGTCAAAATGAAAAATCGTCTGGTCAACTAACTAAAGTAGAGATGTCCTTTTTGATGCGGTATGATGGTATCAGTGCAAAGAATCTAGAGGCACAGAAGACCGGGGAAAGGATCAATTGCATACCAGTTGACTTTGACCTCACCTTTTAACCTGGAACAACGCAGCCATCATGAAGAACAAAGATAACAAGACGGCAGCTCTCCCAACTAACTCGGTAACTTAAACTAACGGAGTTTACATAAATTTTGTGGTTTCCCATCAAAATTAAGAACGTAAAAAAAAAAAAAAAAAAATATACCAAGGTTAGCCAATAGATGGTGTCTAGTTGAAAATATTTAAATTAAACCTAAGTAGGAAAACTGAAGACAACTGCTCTGCTACATAACCACAACTTTGGAAAAGAAACAAAATGGGCGCAGGGAAAACCTAGGTCTCAATCGGGATATCGGATGGTGAATGAGTGGTGGGTGATGGAGGGTTGACAGCAGAACTGGTAGTAGAGAAGAAAAGTCGTATTTGAAAGGTACCACAAGGAAGTTGAGAAAAGAACATGTACCGGTAGATAACGATAGTCGCCAGCCGCCAATATTACAATTAGCATCGCTACTAATTGTATGTGCCACTGAAGATATACACAGTGTTTATATCATTACTGTATATCTACCCTGTTTCAGCGGTGTTATGCTTTGTATCTGCATGTAGATACGGTTTTCAAATGTTTGGGGGGGCAACTTTTTTTTTTCGCGCGACGACGACTTCGGGAGGACCCTCAGTAAATACTAAACCCTTGATGCGACCTTATTGTTGGTCGCTACTCTGTTGAATAATTTTTGTAATTTGATCATTTATAGCCATATCTCTTATGACACAGATGCAGACACAAAATGACAGACTCTCCAATAGCCCCTTCTAACTTTCCTGACATCATGGATGTAGAAATGTAAGTATTAACGCCACTACACGTCTGTACATGAAAAAACTGTCCTGGCGAACTTTAGTGTTATCTACGGTAGGAGTAACACAGTAAGCTTCCCAATAGAACTTAAAGATGCCTGTAATGGACAATAGAAGTGATAGTGGCAAAAGTGTGCCTCATTTTAAGGAATAAATTTATCAATCATATACACGCGGACCCACGAGAATATGCCAGGGGCCCTGTATCTACAAGAGGTAGTATAGTATCACATGCAACACAAGAGGTTCCGTTACGATGGAAGATTAATTTAATGCTAAAACGGGAAAATGTGCCAGACAATCGGAGGTCATATGGCACTTTACGATGGAAGATTAATTCGAGTAAAGAGGGTGTGAAAACGGGTACATGCTGAGAGATATCAAGTTACATTTTGTAGGAGGTTCCTTAATTAAACTGTTGGAAATTAATTCAAGATTGTGGAAAAGTCCATGCACCATGTCTGTTTTCATTTGATTTTGAAGGAATATGGGGACAATTGTTGGAAACAACAGTCCTACTTACTGCTTACTGACTGACGTAAGGGCATAAAGTACCTCTAGTGTAAGGAGTAAATTTCGTCCCATATTTAAGGGAGAAATAAAGCCGACCCGTTTATTTATAGCCAGTTCCACCGACTCAGTCTAGTAGCAAATTTATGTTAGAAAGCCAATAAGGGACGGATGGATGGATACCTGAAACAAATGAAGTGATTACAGGCAATGCCTACCAGGATAATCTATCATGCGCGCCCTCCAGAATTATTTTTACACTTTCAGCCACACGACTGGTCATTCTCCACTCAGCACACTACCCCAGGAGCTACTCCATCCAGTCTATACACACTATTCCCTGTCTCTCATCTTACTTCAATTCTTCAGATCTTGACATCTCTCTCGTGGGGAGAAGCTTCTCCATCATGCATCAATACAATATACAAGAAGATTCGTCTCTCATCGAGTGTGCTTATATATATTCAGTAATGATTACATTAATCACTCAAGCATATCACTCTCCTATGCGTCAGTTTTTCTGAAACAATTCTATAGGCGACTTAATAGGATATAATACGAATATGCTAATTAGGGTCAATTATGCAAATTGCTCAACAAATGCAAATTCGCATCCGGCAGTTCTGCATCCCTGGGAAGGGGGAGAGGAGAGGGAGGGGGGGAGTGTTTTGTGGGGAAGAGTCTTTTTTAGGAATGTGGAACTTACATTTTCAAGCATAAAACCTTACTGTAACTCAGCAGTTCACAACAGGTTCACTATAGGGCATATAGAACAGCTACCGTATTCTCTAGACTTAAATTTAAGTGACACGAGTCAGCTAGAGCAATTTTTTTACTTCCACCAACTAGCGTGCTCACCATATATGCATGGTGCATTTTTGTGTGGAATGATTTCCATTTCTAGATAAGCTCAAGTTAATTATAGCTAAATAGTAGGCTACTATGAAAGACCAGCTATACCGATAACGCACTTCAATACAAAGATTTCCTCAGATAAGAGGAAGCAAATATATAAACAAATGCAATCACTGAAAATTAAACTTCATTCAGTAAGGGGAAAAAACCGGAAAGCCAGAACCTGTCATGCCCTGCCACCTATAGCTTACATGTACTAGGTAGACAAGGAGGCCAAATTTTAACAGCAAAGCTACGCTACCTTTTATTTACAACTCGGATCGTACGTAATTGTATCTCATCGAGTGCGCTTATATTATTCACATAGGTGTAACGAGACGCAAAAGATTACGTAAAAAGACAGTGAAGGTGAGAAATAATGGTAATACATAATGAGAACAAAATGAGGTCGCTACATGGTGAGATATGCCGAGCTGCCTCCTTGACTGCGGAATGGGCAGCTAGGCTGGCTTCCTGACGGGAGAAACAAATCTGTCGCTACATGGTGAGATGCTTAACACCGATATTGTGGGAGGGAACACAACCCCAGACCGCTACGACAGGCTGCCACACTGACGAAAACAACAGGCTTTGAGAGGAGGCTGACTGCCATCAGCTGTGGTCGCTTCCCCGTGATTGAGTAACAAGCAAAGCTACGCTTTCTTGATTTCCAAGAGATTCGTCTCTCATCGAGGTGCTTTTATATATATTCACATTATGGGGAAATAAAGACGCAAAAGATAATACTTTAAGAAAGACAGTGAAGATGAGAAAAAATGTATAAATGATGAAGATGAGTGGTTAAATCCCCCAAGTATCCCTACTGCGAATTAATCCGCCACGGAAATCTCCGGCCGTGGGGTCGGCTGGGGTGAGGCCAGGAGCCGGAGCAAGCTGTTGGCCTCTCCGCGCGCGGGATGAAATGAAAGTAATCATCGTACCTCTGCGCGCTACATGGCATCCGAAACACAACCTTCTGGATAACCAAAAACCTCCCAACCGCCTACGGGGCCCCTGACGTCCCCCAAAATGGGGAAAGGAAGAGGGAAGGTAACTCGCCCTTGCTCCCAGATAAACCATGATTACCGGGGCAACAATGAACGGATTAAAACAACTAACCCCCACTCCTCCATCAAAACACAAGACAGCAAGCATTGCCTCAATCTAATACAACCAGAGAGTGGTCACAACACGTGTGCCAAGGAGGAGGGCAGGTAGGTGTTGACGAAATGTTGGCAAAAACAGTATGAATTGGTCTGGCGTCTGCCGGGGGTGACGGGTGCCGGCCCGTGACTGCCAGCGTTTGTTCTCCTTCTTAGTAGTTAGTTTATTTTCTGCAATGTTGCAGCTTTTAGTGCAGCCTGGTATTCACACAGATGTGGATAGGTTACCCAGATTACCCAGGGATTACCCTGAGTGGCGATAGATCCTTCTGTTAGCTAGTGCACTAGCTAATAAGGGCCCTAAAAATACAGACACCAAACCAACCGCCACCAACCATGCATACCACATGCTAAACACTACCATCAACTCATCACAGAAAGCACTGTTGCATGCAAGTGTAACGCAGAACTTACATTAATAGGGCAGAGATGAAATAAACACATAATATCAATAAGCAACGAGTAATTTTCCTCCACGCCTCATTCCTGAATCACTGGTTAGGCTTATATTTTAAGCCCAGTAGTAATTAGACCGTGCGAAACGAGGTGAGACGGGGTTTCCTAGGTTTAGGATAATTTTAGAAGCAGCTCGACGTTCATTGAGGTGTAAGTCCGGGGGCGCCTGTGGGGAGGTGATATTGCCTGCCCTATGGTAAAGGTATGTTTATGAAATGTTTGTTTAACTAGGATGTAGAACTGACTTCTGTGATTCCTTTTGTTGACCAGGATAATAAAGTGTATTACTTAGGGTCCCAAGGTAGGAGCTGTTGGCGGACCAGGGGGCCAAGCGCTCCAAATTAGCAGAGGGGCAACCACAACATGTCCACAGCCAGCCTGTGAGGACAAGGAGAAAGAAGGAAATAGAAATAAGTGGAGGGAAAACGTTGGAAGTGGATAGACTTAAGTAATATTATATTAGATAACGACTTGAGCATTACATTTGCGTATCGTTAAAAGGGGTAACAGTGCCGACATGAAGTTACAAGATAGTAAACTATATTAGGATGAACGACTGAGCATTACGCATTGCGTAATCGTTTAAAGTGGTAACAGTGCGACTGACGTTATCAGAGATAGTAAACTAGATTAGGATGACGACTTGAGCATTACATGTGCGTATCGTTAATGTGGTGACAGTGCACCGAAGTTACCAGAAAAAAAAAAAAAGAGAAAAAAAAGAAGAAGAGAATAAAAAAGATAGTAACTATATTAGGATAACGACTTGAGCCTTTTCGCGTGCGTATCGCTAGGAGGAAGGAAGACTTAATTTAAGATACCTTGTGAATGTATAATAATTACCAAGTGAGCAGTAAGAGTTAAAATATATTATAACTAGAAACTATATTAACGCGTTTCATTCAGTTTCCAACCAGTACTTCATATTTTCTTAATCTTTTATTTTTTGTTCATTCATATTTTTTTCCCACTTAATGTGGGTGGTGGGCAAGCGGAGTAACCAGTACTGTAGAGTACACTCCCAGGTGGGACTACATAATGGTGACAACGGTGTAGATGGTCAAAATGACCACTACACAAGCTTCTCGTGGCACTCTTTTTAACCAGTGTCCTGTTGCTGTTATTGTATATTGTGTTGCTATAGTGGGTGGTCCTTAAGAGTTACTGCCACAACAATATTAATTCAACACAAGGCTCAATTAACTTTACTAATTTCACATAAACTATAGTATTTGTATTTTTTCAAATGTATGAAGTTCTTCTAGTTGAATGTTTGGACTATACCATTTATTTCTGCACTCAGATTTTTTACAATTCTCGTTAAGAATATTTTTTTTCTCTCTCTCTCTCTCTCTCTCCTTCTCTCTCTCGCTCTCTTGCATTGGGATTTTTCAGACATTTGCGAGATTTATTGATGGCCTGTAAATAATATTTTAGTCAGTCTTTGCGACACGTATATCAGTGTTTCTATATGCTTGTTCCTCAGGGTACCTTTGAAATGTATAACTGAGGATCTCAATGCTCGTAGACTCCACCCCATTTTAAAGTTACGTAGGTTCTTAGTTGTGTTCTTCATAATTACCCAGTTAGAATTATGATGGTGGTACATTTCTGGTGTCATTGAAAGTTATTTATCTTAATAGTCACATGAAATAATCATGCATTTCTTCATGTGTAGAAGAAGTAACTTGCTGAAAATATTCATAAATGTCCACTTGTTTTATGTTCAAAGGCATTGTTAAAATAATTCACATCATCTGGCATTCTTTTCATTTTCAGAATACTTCTTAAAACATTACACCCAGTTCTTGGCGCTCAAATGAAATCCTTTGTACAGGTGAGGTTTCTTCAAGCACTGCAGGCAGGAAATGTGGCCCCACTGACTCACCACAAATGGCTGCTGTCACCGGCAGGCGAACTTAAGCAGCTGAAGCTTGGTGGTGGCAAAGCACGCAACCTCCATCGCTTGGGGTGTGGGAAGGGCTCTACCCTTTACATGAGGAACTGGCAACTCTAGGTCCTCTTTGTTCCCCTCAAAAAAAAAAGGACTGCAGAAAATGAAACTGTTTCAAACTTATCTTTCTGGAGGATGTTGTTTCTCGTGTCCCCCATCTTTTCAACGCTGCGTGTACAATGTGGAGGCTAATGGCCAGGTGGAGGGAGTGGCGCAATGGACGGGAGGTCAACACCACCCTGGACTGGTGTGGCTGATTCGGTACAGTTTTCACGACTTTTGTGGCGAGATTTTTGGAGTGGTGTCTTCACTTTGCTGCGAGGACACTCAGGAACCGCCTCGGATGTAATGCATCACTCGACACCAGACTAATTACTCAGGTGGCCTCATTCTCACCAAGAACATGGTAAATAAAGTGTATTGTGAATGGTAATCACAGCGATAAATTAAAATACTGGTAAAAAAACTAACATATACAGTTATTGTCTCTTACCACTGTTAATGGGTTTGATATAATTCACTGGATTGTCCTCACTACTGCATGGGTGCATGAGGAGGCAAACCTTGAAGATCGATGTCCTCTGTAATGTACCCAAACACAAGTGTCCTGGTTTTAAGGAGCAGCTGGAAGCAAGACCACTTGAGACAGTTTGTTATTGTGTAGCTATATAAGTGATGGTTCCCTTGTGTATACTATATGGAGGGAAACTTCTAAAGGTGCGTCCACACAGGCCATTCGTTGGCGCATTACGTTTCGCATTATGAATGCGGGAACCGATTTTTCGTGTTGAGTGATGCGGAAAAGAATGCGGAGCAAATCTAGGCGCGGGCATTTCTGCAACGTACAATGCGCGCATCAGTACCGTTGAGCTTTCTTTGAGGTAACAGCTCCGCCGCCTAGCTGTTCCACACAACACTAATTATGGATGGAGGATAGTTTTCGTCTTGGAGCAGGCCACAAACCTTAGTGTATTTTAAGACTTCGTAAAGCACCATCCATTTTTATTGGAGTTAAAGCACAAACTACAGAAATAAGAACCTGAAAAGTATAGCTATAGACAATTTTGCGCTGAAATGACAAACAGAATCAAATGTATCGTGGACCCCTAGGTTATTATGAAGAAAAATGCACACGCTGAGGACACGTTTCCTGTACAGCGGCATTCTACCTGTCTGGGCTCTCTCTGGTACAAGTCAGGCAATGTTATGATGATTCAGCAGTAAACTCCCGCCGCATCACGTAATGCGCAACGTAATGCCTTGTGTGGACGCACCTTAAGACTACGATTTGCCTTAATGGATGGACCTTACGATGGACCTTAATTGACTCATTTCTGGTTATATTTTTCATCTCAGCACAGTGTTGTTATATTTTGGGCTATTTTTCTCATTCGTGTGTGATTTTTGTGCGTGAATTGGGCTACAAACATTTTGTGTGTGATTTTCTTTATCTCTCTGTTCATTCCCTCGATTTCTTACCTCCGAGTCACAATTCCCCTGCTAAACCTCTTGGGCTGAGGTTAGGATTCCTTGGTTTGCCTCGGCGCGACCTTGTTCGGTGTTCCCACGTGTTCACCCGAGACCACCGAGAGACAAGGCCTGGTGGATCGCCCGTGACGTCACACCATAAGGATACCACCCGCTCCGCTCCCCGTACAAGTTTACCTACCTAATATAATGTTTATCAGTATAAAAGATATACTGTTACCTTCGGAAATGTTTGTTCTATAATATTATCAAATAGAAAACCGTAAAACACACAAAGAAAATGCCATTATGAGACTTTCAAGAAATATGCATTAACTTAAACTCTTCGCCATTTAATATTTTGCTCGCAAACATTTTACATGGAGAATATCAATAGAAGCGGAGTTTAATTAGCTTTCCATTGATATATTTCGTTTAGTGATAAATGAATTAGCGGCATGCATAAATTAGCGTTAACTAAATATAAAAAATCATGAAATCGGGTAATTTCCTACCTAACATATGTTTATCAGTATAAAATATATACTGTTATCTTCGGAAATGTTTGTTTTATAATATTATCAAATAAAAAAACCGTAAAGCACACTAAAGAAATGCCATTATGAGACTTTCAAGAAATATGCATGAACTTAAAGTTTTCGCCATTTAATATTTTGTGAAAAAACTTTTTACATGGAGAATATCAATAGAAGCGGAATTTAATTAGCTTTCCATTGATATATTTCTTTTTCTGATAAATGAATTAGAACTATGCATAAATTAGCGTTAACTAAATAAATAACATCATGATATCGGGTAATTTCCCAGATTTCATGATGTTAGAGAAGATGTTAGATGTCCGCCCGCCCCCGCAACTCCCCGCACCCTCTTGCTCCTCCCCCCTGGCTGATTCATGGCCACACCTGCGTGGGTCAGGTCGGGCCGACCGCGTGGGAAAGGTCAGCCAGCTTATCGCCCGCCACCCGTCTCCTGCCGCCCGCCTCCTCTCACCCGCGGCCTGTCGCCCACATGGCGCCGCCCGCGCGCCCACACACCCGCCTTCCATGGCTGGTCTCCCGTGGCTTGCCTCCCGCCCGCGGCCTGGCTTGCCGCCCACGCCCACGCCCATCGGCGATGCCTACATTGGTATCGTGTCCGCCTCATCTCTCCCGCGGCCTGCTTCGTGGCTCACGCCCACGCCCGCCACCCATTCCTCGCCTCATCTCTCCTTCGCTGGCTAGACAGTGTTTTCGGCTGGTTTGGTTATAGACTTATAGAAACTGCAGACTCTATTTCCTTACTGGTTGTTTGCCTGTATGAGTTATCAGCGCGTCTTGGACAGGGGTTAGATATTCTCATTTATGTGTGTGTTGGCACATGGTGTGTAAGTAAGTTTCATTTTTGGTCATATTTTCTACTTGGTATACTGCTTTGAAGACTTTTAGATCTGGAATCTTAGTCATAATTTCCACTTTTGATATTGTATCCTGTTTTCACGTCCATTTCTCTCTTTCGTTGGCTAATCCTGGTGTTTCGACTGGTATGGAGTATAGATAAGTTTTATGTCTATCTCTTGCCTTAATTGTTGTTCGCTTGTGTTCAGTTTCAGCGCGTCCTTTGCCAAAGGAGTTAAATGTTCTCATTTTTGTGATACTGTATACGGTTTCTCACGACCACTGATGTCATTTTTTGCGTACTTTTGTGATTTTTGGTTCCCTTGAATCTTTAACATATTTGCTCATTTTATCTTCTGTCCACGACTGGTTGCGTGGTTAACGTATTTACTGTTCAGCATATTTCAGTCCACGTCTTGCTTGTGCTTGAGTGGTTAACTAGGTGTACTATCTTGATCTGTTTATTTTATGTCCACGTCTTGTCAGTGTGCTTGCTTGCGTGGTTAACGTATTTCCTGCTCAGGTTATTTCAGTCCCCTCCTCGTCTCCATGAGAGAGTGGTTATAGTCCAGTCAAAATACGAAAAAAAAAAACTTTACCCTGAACAAATTCCAAGAAAGCGTTTTATTGTTTTTTTTGGTAGTATTACATGTAGGGAAAAACATACTAAAAGTTTACCAAAATATGGTTACCACAAAGGGTCCAAATGTGACGTCAAAGAATATGGCCGCTAAAGCTATAAAATGTTAAGGGGATCGTTTCCCCTATCGGGCAATTTGTTTTGTTATTGAACCTACAAACGTGAAAGTTGGTATGTATACGTAAAATTTAATTCTAAGAACTTTTTGTTCCTGAAAAAAAATTGATTTTCCTCATAGAAAACTAATTACGGATAGAAAACGTGATTTTAGGGGGGGGTTTCCAAACCCTACTCCTCCTTGAGTTTTTGACGTAGGGCGATGATATGGGTATCATTGGATGCGGAAAGACTTGGGCTACAAATTTAAGTAAGCACTTTTTTTATTTTCCTCTGAAATTAAAAAAAAAATCAGTAAAAATCTAATGTCTGATGTGGAGAACAAACAGTCTCTTATCAATCTGATTTCACAACGTATGAAGGACAGAGGTTGCAACGTAATACAATCAGAGGGGGATGCAGATGTGGAGATTGTTAAGGCAGCAGTGTCAATGTCATCCAACAAAAGGACTAGTCTCATTGGCGAAGATACAGATCTATTGGTGTTGTTACTTCATCACGCGTCAACCAGCGATGGCAACAAGCTTTATTTCTACTCGGATAAAGGGAGTCCTGCAACAGTATACGACATTAAGGTTATGAAGAAGTTGCTTGGAAACGATGTCTGCAGCAGTCTTCTGTTCCTGCATGCATTCACGGGATGCGATACCACTTCCGCGGTTTTTGGAATCGGAAAAAAACTCGCTCTACACAAGGTTTTGAAGGGAGACTCTGTCTTCAATAGCTGTGCTAAGATGTTTACCACACCTAAAGAAAACATAGCTGAGATTGAAGACGCTGGGTGTAAAGCGATGGTGGCATTGTTCGGGGGCAAACCTGGAGACAATCTGTCTGCAATGAGGTATTCTAGTCTCTGCCGAAAAGTTGGTTCAGCCAAAAGCTTTATTACACCTGAACGACTGCCACCGACCTCCTCTGCAACGAAGTATCATGCCCTTCGGAGTTACCTCCAAGTGATGCTTTGGATGGACAATGGTGAGGCCATGGACACTACTGAATGGGGATGGGAATTGCAGAACAACAGTCTAGTTCCAGTGATGATGGATACTTCACCTGCGCCAGAAAAACTTCTGAAAATAATTCACTGCAATTGTTCTCGTGGTTGTAGTACACTTCGGTGCACTTGCAAAACACACGGACTTATCTGTTCACGGGTATGCGGACCATGTCAAGAAGGGCATTGTGACAATATGAGTGAGGAAGCAGTGTCTGATGATGAAAATAGAGACTATTAAACTGACACGGTTATTCAGTGATGAAGTAGGTCTTAAAATGCACTGTGTATTCTATAATTTTTAGAAATGTACATGTATGTCATGACGTCATTGATGACGTCATGACCTCGCCTGTCCGTGTAGTTAGTATAAAACTTTGTATAAAAATTGTTATATCAACATATATAGTATAAAAAATGTAAACTCTTCTGTAACCTACAGCTACAGCTTTGAAATAAGGAAATAGTGGTTATTTTTAGTGCGATGGCTGTCATCGTCTTATGACGTCATAGTTAGGACCTTTGTGGTGATCAATTTTTGGTAAACTTTTAGTATGTTGTTCCCCACATATAATGTATAGGTGTATAGTCCCTCAAATAGTCCCTCAAAGTAAAAAAAAATGAAAAAAAATGAAAATTTTCATTTTTTATATTTTTTTTATTTTTGAGGGGCTATAATTTTTGATCTAATTAGAAAATTAAAAAAAATCGCCCTTGACGTCCTAGCGGCTTTATTCCTCTTTCGAATGACACCTCTACCGACTCTCTCCGACTGATATTGACGGAGGAGTAGTCTTTGGGGGGACCCCCCTAAAATCACGTTTTCTTTCGCTAACTCGTTTTCTATGCGTCAAATCAAAATTTTCCCACAAGACGACCCCTATTTTTTTTACTTGTTTTATATATGTACCAAGTTTCAAAGATGTAGGTTTAATAATAAAGAAAAAAAAAATTTGGGGAGTCGATCCCCTTAACATTTTATAGCTTTGGCGGCCATATTCTTTGACGTCACATTTGGACCCTTTGTGGTAACCATATTTTGGTAAACTTTTAGTATGTTTTTCCCTACATGTAATACTACCAAAAAAAACAATAAAACGCTTTCTTGGAATTTGTTCAGGGTCAAACCGTATTTTGACTGGACTATTACCTTAACATATATTCTACTTTGGTGTGTTTTATCTCTTCCCATTTTTTGAGTGATATTAACATATATTCTAATTTGGTGTGATTTATCCTTCCATTTTTTAGTGATATTCTTATTTTCTCCTTTGGTACGGTTTATCTCAATATTTTGTGTGATTTTCTCATGTTATCTTTGTTGTAGTATTTTCCATGTTTATATTTTTTGAGTGATTCATTTTCATGTTCGTCATTTTTTGGTCATAGGTTTATTTAAATCCATTTTTTGGTGTTGCCATTCAGCTTCATTTTTACCCCTTACGGCCCCTTATATATCTCCAACATTATGCTCTTATCTTTATATCACCTATAATCCGTGAGGACACGTATTTTTTTGACGGAGGGGGTAATGTACTGTACTGTAGGTCGGGTGTATGGCAACACTCAATATTGGCAATGCGCTCCTTGAGCTGTCTATAAATAAGGTCGTACACCTGCTCAGCTGCCTTGGGAAGACAGCGGAAAAGGTTATCCTGAACAGGCTGCAATGGTTTCTCCCGCAGCCACACCCTAATATTTACGCATACACCAAAGGTAGGGGGACGAGAGACTATCTGGTAGACATGATCTCCCTGATCTCGAACAGAAAAGCTATTGTCACCTTCGTAGACCTTGAGAAAGCTTTTGAGGTAGCCAACCCTACACCTATCCTCGCGACGCTTGTGGGGAAGGGAGTCAAAGGAAACTGCTCACCTTGCTCAAGGACTTCATCACCGAAAGAAAAGGACGAGTACGGTTCCAAGGACATTACTCCGACTACAAGACCTTCGAAAATGGCACCCCACAGGGCAGCATTCTCAGCCCATATCTCTTCAACACACTCATTGAGATCCTAGTTTCACTCCCGCTTGGGGATGGCTGCACAATTTTCGGCTATGCTGATGACTTGGCAGTCATAACCACAGGCGCCTACTACCTCCGCAAAGCCCAGAACACTTTGTCAGCCTTGGATTTAAAGTGCCAGGAACTTGGCCTAAAAATCAACTTTGCCAAAACACGAGCCATCCACTTCGGCTCCAACAAGCCATCCCCCCCACTATCAGTCAACGGAACGGACATTGAGTGGGCGACCTGCCATCCTTATCTCGGCGTTTGGATGGACAAAGGGCTCAGTTTCAAGCCGCACGTAGCAGCCATTAAGGAGAGGACGCGAACTCGCCTTCGCGTCATGAGATCTCTCACCGGACTGGAGGGAGGCGCAAATTTCAAGGTACTTAGGACCTTCTACGTGCAGGCTATTCGGTCAATAATTGACTACAGTGCCCCCATGCTCACCACTGCCAGTCCCACCCAGATTCAAGTCCTGGAGAGGATCCAGAACCAAGCCCTCCGCACTATCCTGGGTGCTCCAAGATGGACAAAAATATGTACCATGCATGTACTAGGGTGTTCCATATTTACTAGGGAAAAATAAAAGTTCAGATACTTCGCCATATCGACTTTGCCCTGTTTTATTATTTAGAATGGATGCGATTGATACCTCTTTCAACAAAATCAAATAAAATGTACAGGTCGCGCACATGACTGCCGTAGCACTCAGAGGGAGGAGGCCGAGCAGGCGGCCTTGGTCCGCTTGGGAACCTCGCTGCGGTAGTGCTTGTCGACGCGCAGGAGGTACTGGAGCTGGCCCTCATCCTTTACAGCGCCGTCATTGACCACCTTCAGAGCCCTGACGCGGTTCTTCAGTGCCTCGTCGATCGACACACTGATCGGACCTCTGATTACACGGACGCACCTCTGATCGCACTCAGAGGGAGAAGACCGAGCAGGCGGCCTTGGTCCGCTTGGGAACCTCGCTGCGGTGGTGCTTGACGACGCGCAGGAGGTACTGGCGCTGGCCCTCGTCCCTTACAGCGCCGGCGAACTGCTTGATGAGGGCGATCGCACGCTCAGCGCTGTCATTGACCACCTTTAGAGCCCTGACGCGGTTCTTCAGTGCTTCGTCCCCGAGTAGGTTCTGGGGTGTTCTTTCCGATCCGTCAGCAGCTCGAACAGCCGCTTGCTGCGACTGGTGACGAAGCCGCTCAGGGTCGTGGTGTTGGTCACTCTCAATCCTTTCCCCTCGAGCCTCTTCAATGCCTTCTTGGACGCAGGCCTTACCAGGTTCTCCAGCACCCGCTTTTTCTCCCCATCCTCGATTCTGTCGTCGAAGAAAGCCAGCACGATCAGGTCTTCTGAAAGATACCAGAGGTGGCGAGAAAGAGCCCTGGTACCCTCTGCGCCGACTTCCTTGTCAGGATACTCGTTGAGGGCCTGCAGGAGCTCCAGATCATTCTTTGGAGCGTACTCCGGAATCAGTGCCTCGTGCCAGTGTTTGATGTACAAGAGGCTGACGAACAGCGCCACTTGACGGAGGCTTCGTTGAATGCGAGCTGGCAGCTCCAACTGGTCGGCGAAGAGCGTCATCTTGACGGCGTATATGGCCTTGGCCATCCACCTTGCTTGGTGGTAGGCACCGGGAGCTCGGAATCGGATCTGTCCCTCGCTTCCTCCGAGGAACAGGAGGCACAGTCGGAGGAGTTCATCGTAGTCCTCTCGTGGGTTGCTTCCGTCATGGAGAACTGCTTGCAGGAACGTAACCATCTGTACGCAGGGTAGCTCAAGGGCGTTCTCCAGTGGCTCCTCATCATTCAATGTGCGGTACGATCCACGATCAAGGGATTCCCAGCGTGACTGAAAGCGCTTGAAGGTTGGGATCTCGGAACCAGTGGAAGGGCCGCAGCACTTTTCGAAGACGTGCTTCAGGACAACCTCCAGTACGTGGTGCCGGCATGCCAGCCAGAGCAGGGAGCGACCGAGGAGATTTTCCAGGTGTACACAGGCGCCTGCGAGCATGCCGCTGTTCGAGGCCGTCGTATCGAAGGAAAGGCCAATGATCTGCTCCCTGGCACCGACTCGCTCGACCTCCTGGAAAACCGTCCTTGCGACTTCTTGTCCCGTTCCATCTTGTGCGACGGGGACTCCCAGGATCTCCTCGAAGTTCTGCCCGGTCGCAACCACGGCAATGCAGTCCTCTGAAGCCCATTTCGAAGTCGCTTTCGGTAGTAGTTTGCCGTCCCAGTGGAGAACCAACGGAGGAGGATCCTTGAAGGCCTCCCTTTCCAGTTGAATGGCAAGTGTCTCCCTGTTCCTGGTCCTTGAACGATGGACAGTGCTCGGCGAAATGACAAGCTGACTGACATCGTGGCCCAAGTCCTTCGCTGTCGCGATGTAAGCGCTCGAGGCCTGACGCACGGACAGCCCTTCTCGGTCCCAGGCCGACGTTAGCTCGATATTTAGGGACAGCTTGTTTGTTGGTGCTCGCCGGGGTAATTTTGTTGCCGGTGCCTTGAAGTCACCGCCCTCATCTTCCGACGATGTAGTAGACGATGAGGAAAGGCCAGATCGCGGATAGGGGACCTTCTCCAGTAGGCGTTCCGTTTCAGCCTCCTGCTTCCGCTTGCGGTTTTCCAACTTCTTAGCGGCTTCCTTTTTCTTCTTTTCTTTCGCCACTTCGGCGACATCGACGCCGGCCATGGACGAACTGGAACGATCTTCTCTCTGCGAAATGAAGAAGCTTTTGTCCTCATCCAAGATATCCCTCCTTTCAAGAACGTCTGCGCTGGGGATGTCGAAAAGATCTTCCAGGTCGCCCTTCCAAATCTTCCGCTTCAGCTCGGCCTCGTCAGTTATCCTGTTCCGATCCTTCTTCAGGGCTTGGTACTCCTCGAACAGATTTTTGACGTTCTTCCTAATGTTCGCGTCGGTTTTCGTTGTCAGCTTCGCCTTGCCCCAGATGGCCTTCAGCTTCTCACTCGTTGCCGACACGGAATCAGGGACAGTTTTCTTGAATAAGTGGTGCTGATACATGAATAAAAGGAACACTTGCTCCCGCGAGGGCAAGCGAGCACCAAGGATGTCTGGTTCTGGAGCTTTGTCGAGCAACCACATCTGCGAAGACTTTCTAGTAGCCGCCATTTTACCTAAGAAAAAAAGAAAAAATGTACTTCAAAAAGGGATCTCACGGAATTGACTGCAGCCCGATATACGGGCGAAAGTGCGCGACCCCTAAACCCTAATGAAATGAGCTGAAATTTGGCACGACACTTCACCAGCATATATTCTACACGGGCAGCATCGATATGAACCAAAACTATCGACTTCGACAAAATGAAACACCCTAATGCACACGGAGGCCCACTTACCAACGATCAGTGACCGGATAAACACACTGAACACGGCACTCCTGCTCAAAGTCGTAACACCACCGACCAAAACGTCTCTACTGCAAAGACTTCAACAGGATGAGGATTTAAGAACATAAGAACATAAGAAAATAAGGAAGCTACAAGAGGCCGTGAGACCTACACGTGGTAGCTCCTGTCCTTGACTGGTGTAATAAGTCAGACAGCTATCCTGTATCATTGAAGTCGATGAGTTCTGACTATAAATCCAAGAAATAATCAGTTTCATCAGCTCGTCTCTACTACAAGCGTATCATCCGTGAATACTGACCCACTTTCTTGAATACTGACCCACTTTCTTGAATATTGACCTACTTTCTTGAATACTAACCCACTTTCTAGAATACTGACCCACTTTCTTGAATACTGACCCACTTTGGACTTGCTGAGGTAGGGTCCCGTGTTCACGGGACATTTGTTCGGCAGAAAGGATTTGTTCGCCAGAAAGACCTGGGCTAAAGCCTCCGCACAAGGCATAACGTCCCTTAATGCCCAACACCTCTTCTATCAATACCGTCCAGACAGACAACATTCTGCCTACATGGAGCCGCCACCTTGGAATGAAATGCCGTGGAATATTTCGATTACACAGCTCTCTTCCAAGAAAGCCAGCCTGAGTCACCTCGAGCTCCGCCGACAAGCACGAAGAGCAGAGAAAGCGGCGCCTCAGCAAGGAGTGGAGCTATACTACACAGATGGGTCGGTAGACCCTACCACCGGGAGAGCTGCAGCAGCCTTCGTGCACCCAACCTCTATCGGCCACTTCCGTCTACCAGATGGCTCCTCGACCTTACAGGCAGAACTCGTCGGCATCCTCAAAGCCCTGGAAGATGCAGCACCCAGATCAGACATCATTGTCATCCACACAGACTCACTCAGCGCCCTCAAGACACTAGAACAACAACACCCGACAGACAACATCGCCATAACAACTAACATACTCACCATTGCAGCACACATACAGGAACAACACAGAAACATTACACTAAACTGGATACCCAGCCACACGGGTATCCCAGGGAACGAGGAGGCAGATCAGACGGCCAAAGACGCTCTTAAACTTCCCTCAGTGACGGCACCGATCCCACGCAGCTCGGCACAGATCAAAAGCCGTCTCCGAGCAAAAGCCACCTCCAACACGCATCTCGCGCTCAGCCTCTCGGCAAACGGCGGTTCACCCAGTGCCTCCTGGGGGGAGATGCTCGAAAGAGTTACGGGCCCGTAAGTATTACCTTAAGGCCGGTTCCCATCAGCCCGCTTGTACGGCCGTCTTACAACAACACCGCTCAACAATGACGTCACCATCATCACCGCTTGAGTGGTATTTGTGGTAACTGGGCACAGTTGGCAACTCCGCTCGAGCGGACACCGCCGAGCGGGAGAGATGACTTGAATTTAACTTTGTACGGCGGCCGTACAGCGGTACGGCGGTGCGGTAGACTTTGTTGTGACGTCATTGTGACGTCTTTGTTGTTGTACGGCGGCCGTACAAGCGGAAAGGTGGGTGTAACGCGAGAAATTACATTAATAGGGGAAGAGATGAAATAACACATAAGTATCAATAAGCTAACGAGGAATTTTCCTCCACGCCTCATTCCTGAATCACTGGTTAGGCTTATATTTTAAGCCAGTAGTAATTAGACACGTAGCGAAACGAGGTGAGAACGGGGATTCTAGGTTAGGATAATTTTAGAAGCAGCTCGACGTTCATTGAGTTTAGTCGCCTGTGGGGAGGTGATATTCTCGCCCTTGGTAAAGGGTCCCAAGGTAGGATGCTGTTGGCGGACCAGGGGGCCAAGCGCTCACAAATTAGCAGAGGGGGCAACTACAACATGTCACAGCCAGCCGTGTGAGGACAAGGAGAAAGAAGGAAATAGAAAAATAAGTGAGAGGGAAACAGTTGGAAGTGGGATAGACTACGTATACATTATATTAGGATAACGACTTGAGCATTACATGTGCGTATCGTTAAGGAGTAACAGTGCGACTGAAGTTACCAGAGATAGTAAACTATATTAGGATGACGACTTGAGCATTACGCATGCGTATCGTTAAAGTGGTAACAGTGCGACTGAAGTTACCAGAGATAGTAAACTAGATTAGGATGACGACTTGAGCATTACATGTGCGTATCGTTAATGTGGTGACAGTGCAACCGAAGTTACCAAAGATAGTAAACTATATTAGGATAACGACTTGAGCATTTCGCGTGCGTATCGCTAGGAGGGAAGGAAGACTTAATATTAAGATAACTTGTGAATGTATAATAATTCCCAAAGTGAGACAGAAAAGAGTTTAAATATATTATAATTAGAAATATATTAACGCGTTGTCATTCAGTTTCCAACCAGTACTTACATATTTTCTTAAATCTTTTATTTTTGTTCATTCATATATTTTTCCCACTTAATGTGGGTGATGGCAGCGGAGTAACCAGGACTGTAGAGTACACTCCTAAGGTAGGCACTACATAATGGTGATAACGGTGTAGATGGTCAAAATGACCACTACATGGGAACCGGGCTTTAGGGGACTTTTACCTCGTAGCGCCTCTAAGGGAGATGCTCAAACCGTTTTCTCACTTGGTATGGGACCGCGAGGCTAAGGATGGTCGGGAGCACCCTTAACTCCCTAAGGGAGTGAAATTTGAAGCGACAAGACATAAACAAACAAGTTGTATCACTATATTTTATGTTTTTATGTATTATAGAGCCATTTCATGCTTGCCTGTTTGAAATGTGATGTTTTTTATTGGCATCATTGACTCCATATATATCATATTTAACATACAATACCTATACTTGTAATAAATTCATATCAGGGCAAACCTATATATTAAATATATATATCGGTCGACTTCTTGAATCAAAACGTATAGTTCATCATACAAGTTTGGCCGCTATAATGATCCGGTGGTGGTGGTGGTATCAAATGTCTGACGTACTAGTACACACGCACGTATACACACAAGCAAGGAATTATAAAGGTATACTATCCTTTCCCACACAAGTGTCCGTGTGTCACAGTGAGGTGTTAGCCCCCCAGTGTGTTGTCTGACCTAAAGAGCGAACGCGCAGTTCTCGTCCACTATAACAAAGTACCACCAGGGCCACGGATACGGCATACGTACGGCGCGGGCCAGCAGTGGTTTATAGATCCTAATTTCGGGCACGCGAGACTCGAACCTATGATCAGCGCATCAAGGTATACCCTGGGTACGTCTCTGTAGTAATCAGCGGGAGAATATTACGCTGAAAGGCTAATATGGCAGCTATGTATTATCGTAACATTCTTGCGATAGTGAGCTAAAATCGGCCCTATTTCGGAAATCAGCCGATCTTAGCTCAACACCGGCAAACATAGTGTTTAGGTTTAGGTCTGGTTTATGATAGGTTTGTCTTAAGTTTTGTAGAGTTATTTAGGTTAAATAAGCGTCCGCGGGACGATTTCCGAAAGGGGCTGATTTTAGCACAACAGCGGCATTTGAATTGTCTTTAAATTTATTTATCGGCCTCCCTGACTGAGAGCATGAGGATTGGCTAGATAAGGCCGCGTCATGCGAGGCGCTGCTCTGTGATTGGTCAGCAGAATTTCCCCACACATATTCCTATATTCCCCACCCAGAGGCCACCGATAACCGTACGGGAGTGACGGCTCGGTACGAGCATCTCCCTCAGCCCACCCTCGTAAGGTTATTGTAGCCATACACTCGTAAGTTGTCCCTTACGAGGGATTTTTGAGCATCCCTGCCCTGGTACGCAGAGGCAACAAAAAACCTACCCCCACTTTCAGACACTCTAAACAGGTCCCTAAGAGTGCACCTACACAGACTCAGGCTGGGTTACAAGTGTCTGGCAGAAGTGAAGGATGACCTCCTACCGCACCAATGTCCTCACTGCCGGACTGAGTCTGTAACACCTCTCCAACATTACGTGGAGGACTGCCCGAAGACCACACCCTTTCTATGTAAGGATGGGGCGGTCACGACGGCACAAATAATTAATAATACAACAAACACCGTCTGAAGCGCTACAAAACATGATTAGAGCCGCACCGCCGCCAAGGTAACACTAACACTTACAACAACTCCTAAATCTTTATAAAAAAAAAAAAAAAAAAAAAAAAAAACAGCAATCACCTACAATTACGGCACTGAAGTCAGACAGCAACAATCATCGGAGGGGTGCATCTGACACTACACTATATGTGGGTAAGTCAGACTCCCCTCTGTTATGAGTTCGCTGGACTGTCTGCACACTGAACCAGTCAATTTTGGACTACCAGAATTCACCTGTGGGCCGCCTAGAGCAGTAAAGGCCCACGTCACCAATAATGAATTGGTGACAAATCTTACCAGATCAGACCGTGACCCCGGTCTGACTCACCCACGCACTCTCACTCCCCACTCACTCCTGACTCAGTCACTTGCACTCATAGGTCCCGTTTACGGCCTCGTCTGTGGGCAGCCCACGTGGCTGCCCAATATATTCCATCTCCTGTTCTGGACCTGACCAATACATCTAGTGTCTACATCTACAAGGTGACTATTTATTGATCCCATACCCATGCACACTATGCACAGAGAGCTTCACAGAAGGTGTTACTCGGGCCGCGCCATTTTGGATTTGAACAGGTGGCGCCGCTATGGGGGATGGAGACTTCCTTTAAAAGTTTTCAACATTTTTATATCATTACTGTGCACGGTGTTGTGCCTTTTCAATACCCTAAGACGCAAATATATGTAGTATTACGTTAAAATAATGAACTGAAGTGGTTACATGGTTCCCAGAATTGGGAGTTCCCCCTAAATTTTGGGGTGGGGCTCAAAAGTGTCAAAATGCTTATATCATTACTGTGCACGGTGTTGTGCCTTTTCAATACCCCAAGACGCAAATATATGTAGTATTAAGTTAAAATAATGAAATGAATTGATGGATGTATTTTTTGTTATTACACCTTTTGTTCCTTTTGTATTTCATACCGAAGCCCCGTCATTCCAATAAATTGTCTCCAATCTCAATATCCTCTCCCCCCCCCACACACATTTTGTTTTGGCTGAAGTCAAAATGGGTGGGTGGTGATGGGTAATGGGTGAGTGAATGGGTGGGGGTGATGGGTAATGGGTGGGGGGTGATGGGTAATGGGTGAGTGAATGGGTAATGGGTGAGGGAATAGGTGGGGGGTGATGGGTAATGGGTGAGTGAATGGGTTGGGGGTGAGTGAATGGGTTGGGGGTGAGTGAATGGGTTGGGGGTGATGGGTAATGGGTGAGTGAATGGGTTGGGGGTGATGGGTAATGGGTGGGGGTGATGGGTAATGGGTGGGGGGTGATGGGTAATGGGTGAGTAAATGGGTGCGGGGTGATGGGTAATGGGTGAGTGAATGGGTTGGGGGTGATGGGAAATGGGTGATTGATTGATTTAATGCCAAAAAGGTGAATGTGCCAGACAAGGGAAATGGGTGAGCGAATGGGTGTGGGGTGATGGGTAATGGGTGAGTGAATGGGTAATGGGTGAGTGAATGGGTGTGTGGTGATGGGTAGACTAATGGGTGAATGGAGGAATTCCCTCCCTTCTTTGATTCCTTATTTCTTTCCTCGTCAGTTCCTCTTCTGACGCTCTTCACCCTCCAATTTCTTCCTTACTCCTTATTCCTCCTTTCCTTCTCTCACATCTCCTTCCTTCCCTCTCTCCCACCTTCCATTATCACCCCATCATCACCAAAAGGAGGAGCGATTCCCCCTCTACAGTGGAAGACAGAGAAGTTGGCGGTGTCTTGCATCCGTCACGCTCTTTGACAAATTTCTTTTAATTCCCTCCCGGCGCTTCCTATGGGGAATGATTGAAAAAAAAGATGTCTGGGAACTCATTCACGGCCTTGACTTCCTGCTTGCAGTTTTTCAAATCATTAGACATTAATGAGCAGTGACCAGGACATATTGCTTCTTATCGTCACTCCAGGCTCGATTTCCCAAAACGTCACCAAAACATTTCGGGAAAGTGTTTTCGTTCAGTTGGATATGGGGTCTAAGCCACAGTTGACTGCAGACCAGATCACCCGTATTCACAGCTTATATAAGTTCGGTTTTAGTTCAAAAGAAATTGTGAGGGAGACTGGGTTACTCAACGAAAGGTTGAGCGGTGGGTTAAGAAATCGCGAGACTCGCCAACTGCTGAAAGTCTTACGCACTTGTCTCGTCCTGGACGCAAGAAAAAAGTTTCAAAGAAAACTTTGAATATTATCAAAAGACAGCTAGTGAGTGAAATCTCCTACCAAAACAGCAAGAAAATTAAAGTCAATAAACCCACAGTTACTGGGTACAGTGTGTGCAAGGAGCGTGTCTCGTTACATCCGTAAAGTCTCTCGATTTCTTAACCCACCGCTTAACCGTTCGTTGAGTAACCCAGTCTCCCTCACAATTTTTTTGAACTAAAACCGATCTTATATAAGCTGTGAATACGGATGATCTGGTCTGCAGTCAACACTTTAACACTTTATTATGTTTGCCATTTTACAATATTGTTACGCACCGCCCTCTTACCTCAAAGACTTACCTGTCTTAATCTACCCCCAAAGGCGCGGCCACGTAACCCCTTAACTTTCCTCCTGTAGAAAGGCTCGGTAGACTAACCTGGGCGAGCTATGGTGTGCACCACTTAGTCACTAACACAAGGCGTATAGAGGAGCATTGAACACTCACTGTACAATTCTCTATTTTAATACACAAAGATCAACACAATACACAACTCAACGTTCTCCTGACGGCCGTCTCCATAGGGTGGAGCGGCTGAAACAAAGTACACACATCAGTTACACCGTCTATTGTTCTTTTAACACACAGGCTTCCCTTGAGATACACACACGATACACTGGCTTACAGCGAGGCACTCCTAGCTACTGACGAAGCTACTAACGAACCTGACGAAGGCGGACCGGCGCGGCAGGCGCCCCTCCCCACGCGAGACACCTCTACTCGTCTCTGCGGCTCACGGTGTTCTCCTAGCTACATCCCCTCTGTCTTTCCTCTCCACCCTGCTCGCTCTGCCCCACCAGATAACCCACCAACCACGCTCTAGGAACGTCGTGCCTGCTCCAATCCGGCTCATCCTCGCACATGACGTCACCCTCCTTTGTGGTGTAACCTACCCTCACACCCGCGCCACCCTCGTACATCCAGACGTACAGACATACACACGCCAAGTGTAACAATATTTTATAATGATTGTAACAGGATATGGGGTTGCAAACAGCCCTTTACAAGCAAACGTTTTTTGGGCAACTGTGGCTTAGACCCCATATCCAACTGAGCGAAATCACTTTCCCGAAATGTTTTGGTGACGTTTTGGGAAATCGAGCCGGGAGTGACGATAAGAAGCATTATGTCCTGGTCACTGCCCACTAATGATAATGATTTGAAAAACTGCAAGCAGGAAGTCAAGGGCATGAGTGAGTTCCCAGACATCTTTTTTTTTCAATCATTCCCCATAGGAAGCGCCGGGAGGGAATTAAAAGAAATTTGTCAAGGAGCGTGACGGATGCAAGACACCGCCAACTTCTCTGTCTTCCACTGTTATCTGCACGGGCGACTGTCAGTGCAGACTCCCTCCGCTAGGATCGCTGTTGTCCATGAAATCAAAATGGCGCGCCAAGTTATATCGCCCGAGTGACACCTCTCGGTGAAGCTCTCTGCTATGCACACCATGCACACACACTCGGTTTAGACAATAGTCAGACCTAAGAATCCACTCGCCCTTCCCGTGCCTTGCCGCTCGCGACCACAGCTACCTACCGCCCGCTATATGTATACACTCATCTCCTGTTCCTGCCTCTACTCATTATATTCAAGTAATGTAGGCTACCACGTTCCCGGTACAAAGGCAGGGCTCAACTTCATTCAAATCTCTTGTCTTAATGGCATTTTTTCTACATGCATTTTTTACATGTATTAGTTTTTCCTTTTTTACATTAGGCAGGTTATTTTTCTTTCCAATAGTTTTTATGTTGGTGATGTAAAAGGCTTGCTCTGTAACCACTTTTTATGATGTCTTTTCTGTTCTTGTGAATAAAGTTTTATTATTTTGAACAAGTGTGTTACTAATAATCACGAAGATGATAAACTATAACCCTCTATTATGTGTAAGCAAGCTGAAGGAGAACAAAAAACTTTAATACACCATGAATAATTACCGCATACGTACTATATCGTTCTTAACATATATAAATCAATAACCGTACGTGGCATGTCCATTTTTCATGCCTGTATTTCTAAGGTTTTGAAGCGCAGCATTCTGAGATGGTTTGAACACTGTGCCAGAGATGCTGGGAGAGAGTGAGATGACACGAAGGATATTGAGTAGAAAAGATGCTGGAGGTTGTGAGAGGTGTGTACGTGTTAGGCGGCGTCACACTAGCACTTTTTCCGTCTAGTTTTTTCAGCAACTTTCTCATAACTAACAATTTTTTGACTGCAAGCCGTCACACACACACAATCGTTCGCCTGCACTACCAGTCAGCTGTTGCATGTAAACAAACATGGCTCCGACGCCAGGGCAAGCTATTGCTGGTATACACTTAATTATGTGTATTATTTATCAGTAGTAGACCTAATATCGACCTAGATAAGACCTAGAATATCAAGGCCTTCTTGGTGTACACTGTGGTCCCAGAGACAAGCTAGAGGGTGGCCACGCGTATGCATTCAACGAGAAATTCTTCTGAGCTACCGTAGATAACAGTGAAGTCGCCAGTTCTACGTTTCTTTGTTATTTACAGACGTGTGGTGGCGTTAATACTTACATTTGTACATCCATGATTTCAGGAAAGTTAGAAGGGGCTATCTGGAGAGTCTGTGTCATTTTGTGTTTTCATCTGTGTCATCTGTGGCTATAAATGAATAAATTACAAAAATAAAACCGAGTGGCGACCTCACTATACCTACTACAGTAAAGTCGCCAGCTAGTATTTTAACCCAACAGTTAAGTCGCCACTCTGGAAAATTCAGGGAAATTAGAGGTAAAGTAAAACAAGTCTATATATATTAGCTGCGGAAGATGCTTTAATATATAAAAATTCCTCTGCCAACGTGAAAATAAATTCTATTCAAGTTTGAAAGATCTGGCAAGTCTGCGTCCTGCCGCCCGAAAAGCTATTGTTTACTGTCTGTCATCGCGCGAAGAAAAACTTGAGAAGCAAAATGCGCAACAGTTATATTTGCAGATACAAAGCATAAAACAACGCTGAAACAGGATAGATTATACAATCATGATATAAACTACTGTGTAACATCTTCAGTGGCCCATAAAAATCAGTAGTGATGCTATAATTCGTAATATTTGGCGCCTGGCGACTTCACTGTTATCTACGGTACGTGTCCACAGCATTTCGTCTATAATCTTAAGTTGAAGTCTTGAAGAGTGAGAAGCAAATTTTGGGTGTGTCTTGAAAAAGAAACACAACGAGCTTGACAGACGACCTACAAAGCGATAATAAACAGAAAAGGTCACAAGAAGAAGAAGAAGAACAATCGAGTCATGCGAGAGACTGTTGGCTGTTATATAGAACCGGCTTTTAAATGTATCTACATTTACAATAGTCACGTGAATATTTTTAATACTTTCAAATGTATTGAATTATAATTTGCAAAAAAATACTAATACATATCGAATATCTTTAAAGTAATCACTATGGATTTTGATTTGACTATGAAAGTTGCCTTCAACTTTCCATATCAAGACGATCACGATCGTCTGACTCAAACTGACTGATTCAGACGGACTAACTAGTCAGAGCGAGAAAAAACTAGTCAGAGCGAGAAAAAACCAACGGAGATCGTCTAACTAGACGGAAAAAGTGCTAGTGTGACACCGCCTTAGGTGTGCCGTGTAAATGTGAAGA
>JACEEZ010025663.1:10000-42988 GCA_016584305.1 Chionoecetes opilio | reverse complement strand
GGGGTGAATATAATATAAGTTCGCAGGGAAATATCAATCCCCTTTACTTTACGTGCCGTCAAGTCTGTTTTTAAATGAAGTTATTGTGCTGGTATCGACAACATTTGCTGGTAATTTGTTCCATCGATCAACAACTCTAACATTGAAATAATTTTACGGAGATCAGTGATGCTGTAATGCCCATTATTCGGGAGATAGTAGGAAAATTATTATTATAAAATTCCCGAGCTATGTCTTGTCAGTAGTTAATTTTTTCTCTTTGTTACGGGTGACTCATCGTTTTTCTATCTTTCCGCCATCTTTTCTCATCATTTGGCCATCCTACACGCCATTTTGTTTTATCTTCTTTCGTGCTTTCACCCGCCATTTCTTTCACTCCCTCTCTCCCTGACATGCCGTATGCGAGTCAAAATTCGTGGATATAATATATCCGCGATCAGTGATAACTAAGGTATTCAATTCTTTTCATTCTTTCCCAACCATCTTCTCAGATTTAGGAACCCTCCTAGAATCCTAATGGCTTTCAAAATAATCCCCATCGTTATCAATCATGTTCATGATTGGATATCTTAGTAAAATACGCGCTAAAATGAAAACCCACCAAAGTTCTAAGAAACACTTTCCATACCACCTCACTCTTAAATAGGTGTTCGGACTGTCGACATTACATATAAAACCATCCTTCTTGGATATTAGATTAAAGATATTAAATTCTTCTACATCAAAGTAACCGGTTTGTATTAGGGACAGCCTCTTCTGAGGTACGCGAGTTTTCATTACTTAAATAGTTATTTCGGGATTATAAGCTCTTAATTTGATGTCACGGCGAGACCATTCAAACAATTCCCCTTTCTGCCTCGGGCGGTGTAACGCCGCAAGACGGCAGTCTCAACCATCTTCCCCGTAGGTAAGACATCTGCTCCTAACTCCTGTGTTTTTCTCCCTTAGTATATTATATCTATATATTTCTATATAAATATATAGGTACAGTTCAGTGTCACTAAGGCATAGATGTTCCGCCCATCCTTATAAGTATTATTAATCGAGTCTCAACCCATCTTCCCCGTAGGCTGGCTCGTGTTCCCTCCAAGGCCACATGGTCTTATTGTAACACACATACAACACTTTCTCGCCATATTCTTTCTCTACTAGATACCTATCTTCCATGTGTAATTTATAAATATTAAGTGGTATGTTACCTAGTGTAGGGCAATTCACTGAATAGAAATTCTAGTGAAGGAGATTTATGCTCATAAGAGCTTTCTCTCATCACTTAGGAAAATTCCTGCGTCAGGGTGTAAAGTCGCTTTTCTTATTTCCGAGTATAGTTTTCTCGGTATAGTGTTAACCCTGATATGTTGAATATGATCTCAAGTGAGAGACTTACCATGTCACTATGAATAAATAGGATATCATTTACAAATATAGTTCTTGTGTTATTATAAAAACCCAGGTGATTATTCTGAGTTAGGAAAATAAATTCCTCACCTTCCAAAAGAGTCCAAGCCTTGTTCGGTATAACCCCTCGTACCAACCACGACTACCAAGATCAATCTAATATTAATATTAATCTAACGTGCCCCGGGAGTATCATAGTGAAATACTCGCCAGGGCTGGTGGCAGCAAATCCCTTTTAACCTAAACCTTATTATCCTTTCCCCTTAAGTACATCCCCCTTTTCAGTACTCTCCGCAGTGAGACGTGGTCATACTATAATCATATAGTGAAACCATAAGACTAAGTTAAATCCTCCATTCAAGTTGTAATCATTTATCAAATCATCCCCAAATAATATCATTCAAGTAACGTTGACCAGTTATAAAACCCCATACCAGTGACCCCCAATTTTTGTCAACACAATGCAGCATTGACCGTTCAGTTTAAAACCGTTATTTCTTGTTGTCACTTGAGGAGAAAGCTCGAATAAGTTCTCTTGATTAATGACATCAAATACTTTTAGGATCTTAAAGGTCGAGTCCCCACGGATTCTACGATCCTTTAAGGAAAACATATTAGTTTCCGCAGTCTCACTTCATGAGATGAATTTCGCAGAGATGGTTAGTTGAGGAGGAGGAGGAGGAGGAGGAGGAGGAGGGAAAGAGAAGTGGCAAAGAAGAAGAAATAAGTGATGATAGTGATAATAAGGATGAGAAAGAAGATGAACAAGAACAATAACAAAAAGATAACAAAAAAATAGAAAAATAAAATCAGTAAGTTAAAAAGGATTTAGTATATGCATAACCAGGACAAAAACTCGATTATTTTGTCTTCTCTATATCTTTTCATCATTATAGTATTGCACTACTAGGTATCTTTCCCCTCTATTGGCTCCCTTGCCTCGTCTTCCTTCTCCCTGGCAGGCTGTTCCCCCTTTTTCCTCCCCCCGCTGACTCACCTAACAAAATTTGGAAAGCGGGGAGGGTAAAGCCGGCAAGGGATTTTTTTAAGGGGGTGGTGACTAGCAGCAACGACTACAGACAACAGCAAAAAACAAAAACAACAAAAACAAACTACTACTACTTTTAAATACTAATATATACAAACTACTAAAACTATTTATTTATACTATTTAATATACTATACTAAAATACTATAGTTAGTAGACTAATATTTACTACTACTATCTTGTTTCCCAAAAATGAGCTCTAAAAAATCACTTTTTTTCCATGTTACAGATCCTCCCATTTTTCAAGGTTTCATATTTTTCCGGGTTTTCGAATCAAAAAAGTCTCTCTCTCTCCTCTCTCTCTTCTCTCCCCCTCTCTCTCTCCTCTTCTCTCTTTCCCCCTCCTCTCTCCCTTTCCCCTTCTCCCCCTCTCCTCGTTTTCTCCCTTCTCTCTCCCTCTTAATATTTTGGGGAGATTTTCAAAAGTCTAAAACCCGGAAAATTTTTTCCCAAAGGCCACATTTAAAATTAATTTTTCTTTTAAATAAATTCAGGGAAATTCCATTTTTTTTCCATACGTGAATATTCATTCGCCAGCGCTTTTAAAGCCTCATATTTTAAAATTATTGTCTTTTAAATTTTTATCGTAAAATATTATCTTATTACTATATTACTATCAATTTTTTCCTACTATAACTTTTACTTTTTCTCTCAAATTACGCTGCATCGGGAAAAAAACTTTTCCCTTTTCCTAATCATTATAGTCCACGCAACAGGGGCTGGGTTTTTTTTTTTCTCTCTTCTCCCCTCTCCCCTTTCCCCCCCCCCCCTCTCTCTCTCTCTCTCTCTCTCTTCTCCTCTCTTCCCCTTTTCTCTCCCCTTCTCTGATATTCACTACTCACGGAAGAAACAATAAGCCCTTTCCCAATATAATCCATTAAAAATTTTCCCCTCCCCATCTATATTTTGGGTTGCATCGGAAAGGGAACAAAAAAGACACCTCCCCCAAATTTTTGGGGCAACTTAGGGGCTTCGTTATCAATTTTTTTTCCCTTCATACCCCTTTCCCAAAACACAAAAACTTTCCTGGTAATTTGATGGTAATTACGTATGGGAACAAAAGGGAAATTTCAAGCCCATCCTCGCTCTTTACCTGCGGGACTATAAGAAAAGACAAAAAGGTTTGAAAAGCACACACCGACACTGAAGAATTTTAAAAGAACCACAACATGAAAAGAAGATGGACAGAAAAGATAATATAATAAAAAAGATTTTTTTTCTTTTCCCAAAAAGACATAAAATAATTACATGGACTGATTAAAATTGACATAGGAAAAAAAACCCTTTCCCCCAAAAAACACAAAAATATAAAAAGGGTTTATTTTTTGAAAAACAGACAACCCCAGATTAAGTAAAAAAGACGGAAAGGGAAAAACCCGGGAAAAGATCAACATATAACCAGAAACTAGACAAAGACAAAAAAAAAGTAGGAAAAAGGAGAAAAAAAGGAGGGAACAACGAAAATATAATATATAAAGGAATTAAACATATACAAAAATATAAGGCCAAAAAAAAGGGGGAAACAAAACAAGATGATTTAACAAAACCCCCAAAAACTAACAGGGAACAAAAATACCCAAATTTGACGAAAAAAAACATGACATAAAAAAGCTAAAAATACAAACAAGTTTACACGAAAACCCAAAAAAAAAAAATAAAAAGACAAAAAATTTCAAAGTGAAGGCAGACAATCATCTAAGCCCCAAGGGGGTTTAAAAATGGGAAAGCTAGACAATAAAAAACACTTTAAAGAAAAGGTGGAAAATAAGTGATCAGTGGTAAAAAGAGATAATGGGATTACAAATGGGGGGGGAAAATACTTAAAAAATTATTCTCTTCTCTCTCCTCTCTCTCTCCTCTCTTTTCCCCCTTCTCTTCTCTCTCTCGTCTTCCCCTCTCTCTCCCCCTCCTCTCCTCTCTCTCTCTTCTCTCTCTTCCCCCCTTTCTCCCCTTTTCTCTTTTTTAAAAATCCTTCTTTTCCGCTCCACCCAAACCCCATGTGAAATAGTCTGCCAAAGGCCCCTCATCACTCCCTTTTATTCCTAATATAATTTAATTTTTCACTCCCTTTTTTCCCCATCTATTTTTGTCTATCTCCATGTATTTATCCCCTGTTTTCATGTTTTTTTTCTTTCTTTTTTTGAGGAGGTTTGCAGAGAGAACGTGGTTAAGGGGTGAATGGGGTGGAAAAAAAGATGGAAGGTGGAAATAAAAACAAAAGGCGATTTAATTTTGAAGTGGGTTTTATCGAAGGGTTTTTGGGATGAAGTGGCATTGAGTGGAATTAGTGAAAACTGTCGGAAAATATTGAAGGGGGGGTTCGCGGAATGTGTTTTTTGGAAACATGGGCTGAGGGCGACAAATCCCACAATTATCTCCTTAAGTAATCGCTTGGTAGATTGGTTAAAAAATGTTTTCAACTAACAGAAAAAAAAAAAAAACACGCAAAAGATAAATTTCTAGAAGACCAAGATCCAAATGTTTCTGGTGTGTCAAAATGCATGTTTGGCGCAATACTTATCTGAAAATTGTGGTATGGATAGTTAGAGCCTTCTGGACGAGAAAAGTAAAAAAAGAAACTCTCATCTCATTTTCCAGCCTCCTCCTACTTACCCGCGCCCCCCACATAAACGGGTACGGTATGCCAGGCAAGGAAATAGCACAAGGGACTCAAACTGAAAGGATAACACTGTGTTTATCAAATGGAGACGTTTATAGGTTTGGCAGCAGCAGCGCGCATGGTGTGTGGTGTGTGTGGTGTGTGTGTGTGTGTGTTGTGTGTGTGGTATGTGTGGTGTATGGTGTGTGGGGTGTGTGTGTGTGTGGTGTGTTTTGATAAACATTTGAAACATTTGAAACATTTTATTATGCCTTAACAGTACATCTTATATATTATCTATACAATAATTTGTAGCATTAAGGCAGCCCATAGGAAGCAAGCTTTCGGGCAATAATTGATCAATTATGGTATAAATTGAATCTATATGTAACATAAATATAACATTAAACAAGTACGAGAACACTCCCAACCCCTCCATCATTGGACTGTCAACAACAGGTTGTTGGAAAAAAACTCACGAAACACAAATAACTGACATAGCATAAACAAAATTTTAATCATTTGTGACTTTGTAGTTAGTATTTATTCAGCATGTATTTTTTAAGATGTTTCTTAAAAGAATATAGTGAAGGAAGAACTTTACGCCCTCTGGAAGAGCATTCCATGTTTTAGGGCCAAGATAAGAGAGTGAATGTTGGAACATTGTTAGGCTATGTATTGGAATACGGATGTTATGTTGGGTGCGTGTAGGATAATTGTGATGTGGTTGTTGCGTAATGCATTATTTTCACTGTTAATATTTTTTAAACATATAGATTGCAATTTCTAATTTGTTGATATCAAAAAGTTTTAATGTGTGAAATTTGTTTAAAAAGGGGTTGTTGAAATGTGCGTAGAAGTCACTGTCAGTAATAATCCTAATTAGTCGTTTCTGCATTCTTAATAGAGCAGTAAATGCGTGGGAAAGTGGTGCACCAGTTTGGTGTACAGTAATGGAAATGTTGGTAAGACAGGGGCATCGTAAAAGCGTTTTCATTATATAGTCGGGTACAAATCTTTTACTCTGTATAGAAGGGATAAGTTCTTGATAATTTCAGTATGAGGTTTGTTATATGAGGTTTGAATGTCATTTTATCATCCAGTTTTTACACCCAAGAGTGTGTGTGTCTCAGTTCTTTAATGATGGAGTTGTTATATATTAATGGTGGAAGCAATTTTGGGTGGCCTATTGGTAAATAACATGTAGAAATTTTACTTAAATTTTTTAATCAATCTGTTAACTTAGACACCATTTTTTAAGAATTTGGAGCTCAGAATTGGGCAGTGTGTATCATGTTGACTGGATTTGTATCTGAAATGTAGAGGGTTGAGTCGTCAGCGAAGAGTATGGTTTTAAGGTTGTTAAAGATAAGGGAAATATCTTTTATATAGATAAGGAATAAAATAGGACCTAACCGTTTTCCCTGGGGAACCCCATATCGAACGGTTAGTGATGGTGATTACTATCGAGTAGTTTTGTTGACTGTTTTCTATGAATAAGTATCTCTAAACCAATCATTTACAGTTCCTCGTATCCCATAATGTTGAAATTTTTCGAAGTAGTATATCATGTCTTACTGTGTCAAATGCTTTAGTGAAATCAATGTAGATGCTTAAAAGAGAATGCTGTGAATCCAAGCTAGTGTATTTTTTCCTCGGTGAAAGTTTTTAAAGCTGTAAGTGTTCCTGCCTGTACGAAAACCAAACTGTCTGGGATCAATAATATTTTTTAGACTCAAGAAAATTTAGTAGGGATTTTTTCATTAATTTTTCAAAAATTTTAGAGAAAATACTTCCCCAGTGATATGGGTCTATAATTGTTTAAAGACATCTTTAGACTTTTTTTGTGGATTAGGTATAACAGGGGCATCTTAAGGCACTGTGGAAATTCACCTCTGTTAATAGATTGTTTGAATAAGATCGATAATGGTATTGCTAATTGGTTTCTGTTTTCTTTGATAATAGATGTTGAGAATTCATAAATGTTACTTTTTTTTTTTTTTTGGGGAATTTAAAATGACTCTTATAACTCTTGTGGAGGGGACTGGAAGAACTACCATGGAATTAGGATAGTCACCTCTAAGGAAGTTAAGTGGACCCAGTAGTAGATTGTTGGAAACCGCGGTCTAACTCAGGGGAAATTTTTGTGTAAAATTCATTAAACGCTGTAGCAATATCTAGAGAAGTATTTAGTTTATTATTTTGTATGTGACGTTATCTATCTTAATAGATTTACGGTTGTTATTGGTAAGTTGTTGATAATTTTCCCACATTTTTTTAGTATCATTCTTAAAGTTACAAAATCTCTTAGTGTAATAAGATTGTTTGGCCTGTCTAATAGTTTTGGTTAAGTGTGTTACGATAGTTTTTTGTAATAATCTTCGGTAACAGCACCTACTTTATAGTCCTTGTATAGATTGTTTTAGTTTTTTATGGAGTTGAAAACTGCTTGAGTGATCCACGGGTTGTTTAAACGTTTCTCACTTACAAATTTTTTGTTTTAAGAGGAAAGCTTTCATTATATATTTTCATGTAGTTTTTTCAAGAAACTTGTTGAATTTTAGAATTAAGGTAGATATTAACAAATCATTCCATTCAATAGCACTTAGTTTGTTCGAAAAAATTAGCTTGTTCGTTTTAGTTGTCGATCTAAATCCCAATTTTGTGAAGTTTATGTGATTTGTTGGCGTAGGGATATTAAGGAATATTGGGAGGTGGTCTGATATTGGAAAAGTATTATTCCGGGATGTATAGTTACTATTAAAGTTTGTAAATATATGGTCCAGAAAAGATGGTTTACTTAAATTAGAGCTATCAGGGAAGCGTGTTGGTCGTGAGATATGTGGAAAAAAGTTTATAGTTTGCAACGTGCTAAGAAAATTATTTGTTGGAGCATGTGTACTGTGTTAAAGGGTAAGTTGATATTCAGGTCTCCAAAATTACGGTTTTATTTTCTTAATGATATCTTTTTGCAAAAGATATATAAATATTAGTGAAATCTTCGACTGCCTCATGTTACTGTGTGGTCTGTATTTGCACATAATATGTAGTACAGGAGCTTTTCATTTTACTTTAATTGTGTTAATTTCTATAGAACTTTTTAAAAAATTGTTAATTCTTGTATTTGTTTCACAGTAGATGTTATGTGATATAAAGGGGTGTGACTCCTTCCGTGTGCTCTAGGGGTTTTCTACCATGTGATAGGAATTTAGCCAGGTAGCTGAAATAGATGTTTGTTAGTATCATTGAGCCAGGTCTCAGTAACGGCCAAAATATCTGGGGTTTGCGGATAAAGAATTAGGAATGCTGCAAAATTATCTATTTTTTTTAGGTAAAGATCTTGAATTGATATGTATATATTTAGTTTATTTGGTTATGGGGAATTAATTTATTATACGCATGAATGTCATAATCTGGGGAAATTTTATTAAAGTCAGTGTGTCCATGAAGAGCATTAATTATTTTTAATGCTATGTCCTCTTTGTTTGTGATTAGGGTTATCATTAAGATTAATAAGGATGAATAGAGATTAGTCATGAGTTCAGAGTTATTCAGATCATGTATGTGTAAGTTGGTCATGTTGGGTTTAAATGTTGAGGTGAGAAGTGAAGAGAAAAAAAAATAAAGAAAAGAAAAACGCAAGATAAAAAAACGCAGCGTCTTGCCGCGTCTTGCCGCGCCGGGTGCATAAAAGAATATAAAGGAATGTGTATGAGATCCATGTAATGAAAAAAAAATGTTTTGAGTGAAAGCAATCAACACCATATACAAAAACAATTAAAGTTATATACACATATGCATGGAGCATGATAAGAAATATTTTTTTAAAACTGTCTCAAAGTTGGTAGTAGTGGTAGTAGTGATAGTAGTGAAAATAACAATGATAATGACAATGATGATAACAATAATAACAAAAAAAATAAAGCTAATACCAATAATAACGATAGTAATAGTAATAATAAAAAACTAAAGTAAAATTTGTAATAGAAATAATAATTAGGTATAGTAGTAATGAAATAATGATAATACTAGTAGTGGTAAAAATGATAATAATAATAATAATAATGTACGAGGGACCTATATAGATAGTAGTAATAAAAAAAAATAAATTAATAATATGATTATAGTAATAATAATAATAATAATAATAATAGTGATAATCCATAACAAGATGCATAAAAATAAGAAAAAAAATTATTACAATAAAGTAATACGAAAAAATATAAAATATGAAATTAGTAACAATGATAACACCTCCCTCCATAATCAACAACACCATTTCTTTGAACAATAAAGTAGTAGGGAATGATAGCAGCATAATACTACCAAAAGTTATATTACTATTTTGGCATAATGGTAATAATAGCGATAATACTACCCAAATATAGTAATACCAATAACAATAATAATGATGATGATGATGATGATAAATAATAATAATAATAATATTAATAACTAAAAATAATAATAATACAATATTAATAACTAAAAATAATATAATAACAATATTTAAAAATAATTATAATAAGTGATGTTAGCATTAATAATGAGAAAAAAAAAGAAAAAAAAAACATTTCAGTAATGCTCGAACAATTAAAGTAACAATGATAATAGTAAACGTAGACATAGTAGTAGAGGCAACTACCACCATTACTAAATAGTAGTAGTAGTAGTAGAAATGATAAAATAGTAATAGTGTATAATAATAATGAATAATAACAGTAATAATAATGATACAAAAAGATAAAGAATGGTAATGATAGTGACCAATAATAACATCAATAATACTAAAAATAAAAACAATGATAATTATGATACGGATAAAATCAATATTATAAAAAAAAAAAAAAAAAATATATATATATATATGAATATGATGATAAAGATAGTAGATACTAATAGTAATAATAAATAATAAAAATAATAATAATAATAATAATAATAATAATAATAATAATAAAATAGCAATAAAAGTAATAATAGCAATAAAAATAATAAAAATAATAGCAATAATAGTAATAATAGTAATAATAGTAATAAGATAATAACAATAACATTGATACCCTCAATAGTAATGATGTAATAATGAAACAGAAGTTGATTAAGTACACAAACGACAGTAATGATGATGATCAAATATCACCAGTAGTGATAATGATAATAATAAAGATAATAATAATAATGTCTAAATATAAATAATAATAATAAAAATTTAATAATAATAATAATAATAATAATAATAATAATGATTAAAAAAAAAAATAATAATAATAATAATATGTAATAATAATAAGTAATAAAAATACTATAATAATAATAATAATAATAATAAATATAAAAGTAACGGGAATGATAACTTGTAACACAGAAAAAAAAAGTATACTGACTACGGTAATATCCTAAGCTGGATAGGAACAAAGCAAGTTACAAGGTGGAAAAAAAAAGTTAGTGTAGCAATAATGGCACGATTAGTAGTAAATGTAGAAGTGGGGCTACTGTCTATCAGACATTAAGTAGTTGTGATGGTAGTTGTCATATGTACAGTGACGGTGAAGACAATAATATAATATTGATAAAGAAAAACTAATAATAATAATAATAAAAATAAATAATAATGATAATAATAATAATAAAAATAATGATAATAATAAACAATGTAGTAGTAGCCATAACGGCAATGATGATAATGTTAAAAATAAAATAATGAAAAATAATAATTTTTAGTAATAATAATAATAAAAAATAATAATAATAATAATAATAATAAAAATAATAAATTATAATGATAATCCCAAATGCAGAGATTTTCATATAATGAGTAAAAATGCTAGTAATGGTATAATAATGGTAACTATAATAGAAACGAACTTAAAATAGAAAAAAGAAGAAGCATAATAGAAAGAAATGAAAAGAAAGGTATATATAAGAAAGGAAATATGAATAATGAAATCAAGACTGAAACATAAATTAGTAGTAGTAGCACTGAAAATGATGGTTGTTATGGTGATAGTTAAAAACTTCCGCTGAAGGGCAATAGTCATACACATGAATATTTAACAGAATGCAGTGAAAGTTAGTGTAAATAGTTTAGGTTGACTGGGTTTCCTGTGTATATGTGTCTTTCATAAGTGGGTACTTATCTAGGAAAGTGAAGAGGGTCCTTTCGTCAACTATTACATTCTTATGGTGGAGTTTTTTAGTTTGACTATTTTTTTCCATCCTTGGTATAGCACTGTTGAAATTTGTCCCTGTGTTCTTTTCTGATGTATAGGACTGTTTTGAACAACTTAAGCCTTTTGGGGGTCAGGCTCTCGTTGATGTGGAGATGAGGCCTAAGCTGGATGCAGGCCCCCAAATTAAATCATGTTTTAGTGATCTATTTGTTAACTTGACAATAATTGGGCCCTTTTATAACTGGGAATGTGGTGATCCAATTCTATGGGGATATGTTAATGTCTGTTTCACTGATATCAATTTTCAAACTTTCTTTGACAACATGGGTAATGATATTGTTGGTATTTTCCTGTCTATTTTCATCAGGTAATACCGCCCACTGAAAATGATGGTGTCACGGCGCTCGTACTGGTCAACATTGTCAATGTTTAACTCCAGATCTTTTACTTTGTTTTTCAATGTTAAACTTCGTCACTCAATTTCATGATTTTTGGGCATCTTTACAGTCAATTTTCACTCCTTAGGTTTCCATTTCAACTTTAATTGCTTGGTGATGATAAGGGTAAGGATTTTTACAAGTGATTGTGATTCCTCAGACATGAGGACAGTAGCTCTGTCACATCACCATCATCATGCTCCGGGGTTTATGTCGTCACCACCACTTGCCTGTTGTTGCTTTGCTGTTGCTGTTTCTGTTGCTGTTGGCTATTCAGCTTCGCTTGTTGGTTTTCGTGTTGGTTTTGGAAACCATGATTCCTGGTAAAAGTAGGCAAAGGCACCCGGCGCGGCAGACTGCGCTTAACGATTTGGGGAATATGCGATGGTTAATTCAGAGCCAGGAGCCACGTCTTGTCAACCAGGGTGTCCAGGAACGGAATGAACGGAATGATGCTGGGGCTTATGGGTGGTGTTTGCGTTTGCCTCGTGATCGATGCTGTTTTATATTCAGTATTTGTGTCAAGAGGAATAATAAGAAAAGGAAGGGAACATGAAAAAAAAATAGGATAAGGAATAGGGGAATGAAGAATAGGGGAAAAAAGATGAGGTTAATGAATGAGGAAGTTGGAAAGGAGGATTATGAGGAGGAGGAAGGGGAGACAGTCGAGGAGGGGGTTAGGCGTACGAGGGGAGGGGACAAGGAGGAGGAGGAAACATAAGAGGAGATATTGCCCTGTCTGTTTTTTGGAAAGTTTGTGGTAGTGCTGCTGGCAGTATACAGTGGGGCAGCAGATTGTTTGTTGTGTGTGTGTGTGTGTGGTGTGTGTGTGTGTGTGTGCGTTGTGTGTGTGTGTGTGTGTGTGTGTGTGTGTGTGTGTGTGTGTGTGTGCGTACGTGCGTGCGTGCGTGTGTGCGTGCGTGCGTGCATACGTGTGTGTTGTACGGTGTGTGTGGTGTGTGGTGTGTGTGTGTGTGCGTCGTGCGTGCGTGTGTGCATGCGTGGGGCATGCGTGTGTGTGTGTGTGGTGTGTGTGTACGTGTGTGTGTGGCGTGTGTGTGTGTGTGTGTGTGTGTGTGTGTGTGTGGTGGGTGTGGTGTGTGTGCGACGTGCGTGGTTTGCAGTGTGCGTGCATGGTGTGTGTTTGTGTGGGTGTGTACTGGGGGTTGCCGTTGTGTGTGTGTGTTTGTGTGTGTGCGTAGTGCGGGGTGTGCATGCGTGCGGCATCGTGTGTGTGTGTGTGTGTGTGTACGTGTGGTGTGTGTTTTTGGTTGGTGGGGGTTGTGTGTGTGTGTGGTGTGTTGTGTGTGTGTGGTGTGGCTTGGCAACCATTTAAAAGGTGACAACACGTATCGAAAAGGCAACTTGGATTTTTGATTTGTTTTTTCGCATTGTGACCCCTAAAATTTTGATCATGATTATTGATCTAAATAATCAGCGATGTAATTTTGGGGACACTGAGGGGGAGAACGGGCCCACTTTTGCATGATTAGGTCGCTAAGAAAATTTAAAACCAAACTGTACTAAAGGTGGCAAAAAGGGTTGTTACAAAAAAATTTTAGTAAAGATTCAACCTCCTGACGTTGCTTGAAGAAAAGATGAGTGTGGGGGAATTTTTTGAATGAGTGTGTGCGTAGTGGGTGTATAGTGCAAGCAAACAATTCGAGTTGAAAACACATAAAGACCAACAAATAATGGCAACAAGTATGTGGAATACTGAATAACTAGATGACACAGATACTGGAGGCATTGACTAGCGGGGGGAATTTTGGGCGTAATAACCCTTGGGGACCCCTCCCCATTATATTTCAAATCCTTATAAAAAAAAAAAATCGCGAATCCCCCCGGGTCGACACGGCTATTCATTAATGATTAAGTCTTCATTTCATGCCAAAACCTGGGAAAAGCCTAAACTTTTCTATTTTCCCAAAACCCTAGACATTTGGTGCAGCCCCTTTCCCCGTATTCGACCGCCTTGAAGACACGCCCAACTTCTTGTTTTTTCCTAACATAACCCTTCTGCTTACTCTGTGAAACTATTCTCTCCTTTGGGGGTTCCTCCGTCAAAATCTATTTCGTAACCTGTCCTATCGCCCCGGTACCGTCCTCGGGACCCCCAAGCGGAGGTGTTCGGCATTTCAATCAGTAAGTGGGAAGACCAAAGGGGCAGTACACTCTGTTTTTCCTGGAATGATTACTGCTTCCATGTCAAAGACCTATCTTTTTTGTGCAGAGCGCAAAACTGGGGTTTTAGCCCCTCGGCATGGGGCGACTTTCCACACACTTTCTCTAACCCAAACCCTAAAACCTTTTGTTTAACTCTGCGTTCCATGCTGCCCCGAGATAAAAGGGTGCTCCAAAGGGGACCGTAACATCCATCTCCTAAACCCTCTCCCCTTTTAAATTTTTCTCCCGAAATCATCCCCAAATCTTTACTTAAACTTACCAAAAACTTTTTTTCATAAAAAATGCAAAATCTTTCTGATCAAAACCCTCTCGTGACTTCGGGATCTAACTAATACATCCTAACAATTTTTCTTCTTCATCTTTCCCTCCCATGCTTCACCCAGATGGTCCACAGCTGTTCTCACTTCTAAAAACTGAACTCTTCGCTCCAAAACCCTTTGCTAAAATTCCTTCGGTTGAGAAAGGGCTTTTCCTCCCTTTCCCCCCCCTCTGCTATATTATGCCGTCTTAAGACCTTCGGAAAAATGTTTTTCTTTGCCCCTTTTGGCCTAACCTGGAAGGGTTACGGGCCGAAGGATCCCCCCCCTATTTCTCAAGAACTGTGCTTCTGTGCTTGCAAAAAACCTTGCCCCGGCAAACTTTTCCGTCTTTTCTATCTATTCCCCCTTCCTTTTTGCGGATTTTTCTCACATCCAACCCTGTTCCCAAAAAGGTGACCCTTCTAATCCCAAACTACCCGCCTAAGCTTTGACTTCCCGCCTTTTTAAAGTTTGGAATCTATACTTAATAAGAAATTCTTTTGATCTTCTCTCACAATCTTCTATCGATCGTCAGTACGGTTTCCCTAAAGGGCGATCTATGGCGATCTTCTGCTTTCCTAATGAATCTTGGTCATCCTCCTTTTGGGATTTCGGTAAACTTTTGCGTTTTCCCCTTACATATCAAAAACTTTTTACGAGTCTGGCACAAATCTTTAATTTCCAAACTCCCCCATTCGGTCTTATCCTTCTCTCTGACCTCATCTTAAATTTTTCCCTTTCAAAGTTTTTATTGCAGCTACTGTAGACGGGAATTTTTTCTTCTCCCCAAAAAACTTCAAAAGTGGTGTTCCCCCAGGGTTCTGTCCCTCACCCACTCTCTTTCTATTATTTATTAATGTCTTCTAAGTTACTTCAAAGCCCCATCCACTCTACGCTGATGATTTTACCCTGCATTTTTCAACGTCGTTATTAAACGTCCAAAACAACAGGAACTAAGTGATTCACGGGGTGCACCGGCGCCTAACTTTTTGATCTTTTTATAATTTCTGACGGGGGAAAGCAAAACCCTTTTTTTGTTTAAGCCTCAAAAACCCAAACTTCACCATCTCTCGACAAAAACCCACCCGAAACTTCCCCTCTTCTTCAATGACACTCAACTGTCTCCTTCTACAATGAACATTCTAGGATATCCCTTTTCTAAAAATCTGAAATGGAAATTTTCCACCATCTCATGCTAAACAGCTTTTAAGAAATTAGGTTTCTGTGGGGTCTGCGTCCTTTTTTTTTTTTTTCCCCCCCAATTTATAGTTCTTACAGGGGCCTTTCCGCCCTGTAAAGGAGTATGTTTCACATGTTGGGGAGGACCACTCATAAGTCTCCAAACGAGTTTAGCAAAAACTTTTTGTCTCATCAACTCCTCCTCTGATGACTGTCTTCAATCTTTTAAATCACCGCCCCAAATGTTTCTTCTCTTGCTCTTTCCCGGGGTTTTTTTATGCTCATGCTTTCTGAATTGCTAACTGCATGTCATCCCTCCCCCCCCCTCGTGCACAAAACTTTTTACTCATTCTCACCCTATTCTGTTCCCTCTTCCTAAGAAGAGTTTTTCAGTATCTTTTACTCTTTCATCCCTTTCACTGGTAAACTCTGGAACTCTCTTTTTGTTTTTTATTTTCCACTTTCCCATGACTTTAAAACTTTTCAAAGAAAGTAACAGACACCTCCCGAACAAATTTGGCCTAACCCTCAGTTTTTATTTTATTCTCTTACTGTCTTCTTTATAGGGACTGGCAACTAAGCGAGCTTTGTGTTACCCATTTTTGTTGTGCCCTTGGCCAGTTCCTTGTGATGTAAAAAAAAAAAAAAAAAGTCATATGAGCGTATCAATATTAGATGAACCAAATCTGTTAGCGAGATGGAAAAGGAAGCCAGATGTATGTGATGGCATAAAGATGGTGGGTTAGACGGCCTCATCCCGGGAGGTTTTAGACTGTTATTTTAGATTTATTAGACTATTTAAACTGCTTCCTCTTACATATTATGAGGAGTTTATAACATTTTTGTGTGACACAGTAAAGCCGCGGTCACATCTTACGGTCACGCACGTAGTTGACCGTAGTGGGGGTTGACCGTAGTTGACCGTAGTGGACCGTAGTTTAACGTATTAAACGTAGTTAGACGTAGTTAACCGTAGTTCAACGTAATTATAAACGTAGTTTGAACTTCAAGAAACCCATGATTTGGCCGTGGTTAGCCCAAACATTTTCAACATGTTCAAAATATCTCTACGGAGAGTGACCGTAGTTTGAACGTACTTGACCCTAGTTAACCGTACTTAACCGTACTTAACAGTACTGTGAACGTACTGTGAACGTACTTCAAACGTAGTCCAACCCTAGTAGTTGTCCCTAGTTGACCCTACTTGACCCTACTTGATCGTAGTGTTAATCGTAGTGCCATGTTACTACGGTCAACTACGGTAAACACTACGGTCAAGTAGGGTCAATTACGGTCAACTAGGGTCCACTACGTTCAAACTACGGCCATTCTCCGTAGAGATATTTTGAACATGTTGAACATTTTTGGGTTAACCACGGCCAAATCATGGGTTTCTTGAAGTTCAAACTACGTTTATAACTACGTTGAACTACGGTTAACTACGTCTAACTACGTTTAATACGTTTAACTACGGTCCACTACGGTCATCCCCCACTACGGTCAACTACATGCGTGACCGTAAGATGTGACCGCGGCTTAAGGAAGAACATAAAAATATAAGAACATACGAAAATAAGGGAGCTACAAGAGGCCGTGAGACCTACGCGAGGTAGTTCCTGTAAGGAAGAAAAAGGATACTTTATATGTTACTATTGTGGTTTTCTCCCGAATGTACGACTCTTTAGGTGGCTACTCGCGAGGTATTTACATCAAGAATTTTGAAAAAACTTGGTCCATCTTGATTTGATTCTGTCCTCGCGCGCGCTTTGGAGCATGTTTTCGGACTTGATATGGTCCATATTCAACATTGCTCCAGAGGTGTTTTCGATATTCAAGTGCAACTTGAATAAAATGGCGTCTTCCTCCGCATCTTTACAAGTCTCCCACTACGGACATTATCTCCCTCGAAATGCAAGTACCGTGTAAGATTAGGACATTAAACAAATAGAAGGAAGTGTGTTAGGTGTGGCAGGAGAAGCACATATGTAGATACCCGGGTAAACATTAGTGAAACATGAAATATCGGTACGCTATTAATCTGTGGCTTGGAGGTCCTCTTCGATATTTTAATTGTTCCATATGTGACTTGTTATGGAAGATGAGATGCTGAAATAAGTTGAATGAAGTGAGTTAGGTGTCATAGATGAAGTATTCTTAGGAAATACTGGCGTGAATATCACAAAGACACGAAATTAGAGCTCCCATGTTATTGTGTGTTTTGGGAGGCTCTCAGTCGACAATGAAATTGTATGTAAGTTACTTTTTATGGGTGGTGACGGCTTTAAATAAGGTGAATGAAGTGAGTTAGGTTCGTTAGGAGAAACAGACATTGTGAACACGATAACTGGAACTGTTTCCGCCGTAGGCGAGTGTTCCAATTTTTGGTAATTTGGTACTTACAACCAGTAAAGTAAGAGGTTGAAAGTACTCTTTTCGTATGTATTTTGATGCGTTAAGAATGATGATCGCACTCAAAGTCGTTGGAAATGCATCATATTGCAGTTATCTCGCTTTTTCCCTGCTTTAGGTTAGACTTCTCGACCAACGCCCAGGTTAGGTTAGTGAACTAGCGGGGGTGGGGGGTCCGGGCGCCCGCTCCCCCCAGTTGTGTTAGGTTAAATAACCAATGTCCATGTACTGTATTAAATTGGTTTAACTGTTGAAATTTTTCGAGGAATAGATAAGTAGTTCCCGTAGACTTTATCAGTTATTTTATTTTTATATATTTCCGGGCTTATGTTATTCCGTAGAGTGTTTACCGGATACATCTTACGTCATCCACATAATATACTATCAGTACAAAACTACTAGTTGTCATTTTCCCTGCCCAAAACCCAGCGTTCCCGACGGGTCCCCAGGTTTGTTATGAAGGGGGAGATAACTGCAAAATAAGGCATTTCCGACGTTTTTAATGTGACCATCAGTCTTAACACATCATAATACACGGGAAAAGAGTAATTTTGACCTCATACTCAATTACTGGTTGAAAGTACAAATTTAACCAATTTTTCACGTCCGGCAATGTTCCTATTTTCGGCGACAGTTCCAATTACTGATCTTGATATTACAGGACCCAATATATTACATGTAATCATCTTTTACCCGTGTTTCTGCATTTAGAGATTAAATACCATCAATAGCTTGCAATGCTTAGTAAGGTAAGGTTAGGTTAGGTGACAAATGTCAAGGTTAGGTTAGTGAATGAATGAATAGTTATCCCTATTTGTATAAGACATAACACTTGAATACTTCTCGCCAATCAGGAAGTACGATGGGCGGCAGGATCGCAGACCAATCAGCTTTATCCGTAACAGGCAATGGAGCTCCTGGATCTCCATATAGCAGATTGGCCTGTGACCCAAATTCCTCTGAAGATGCCCACGGGCCAAAACTAAATTGGAATAAAATAGTTGTTTCTTAGACCATGTTTCCCTTTATCCTCCGCTATGATTCCACTGCGACACAAGTGCCTCCCCAACTTCATTAACTTATTTGTGTGCAGTCCTTCCCTAAGATGAGTCACTTCCTCGTCAGGGAACTTAATTGGGAATGGTAACTTTATAAAGTGAACACTCTGATTATCATGGGAAGACCCTGGAAATCCTATCATTAAGGTAAATAAACTTATTTGAACTGTCACGTGGCCATCAAAATGCCTCATCATGTCTCATCGTCATGGGTTATTATAATGGACGAGAACTGCGCGGTCGCTACCGCCGTCAGCACAGACTTTACAGGCCTCACAGCTTACTTTTCTCTATTATTTTCGGTTTAGTATATTGTGCAATAGTTATTCACTTCCGGAAACCAAAAATATAACTTATTTTTATATAATAATTGCTGAGTTAAGTTACGTTTAGTTTTGGTTAGGTTAGATTTAGGTTATATGTTAATGTTTGGTTTAGGTTATGTTAGGCTTAAGGTAGTTTTGGGTTAGGTTTTGTTGAGCTATTTAGGTTAAAAAAAAACTAATTTGATGGTGCGCGATTGCCCGGGTGGTTGGCGCCGCCAACTTCTGCAGAATATTTCCCATTAAAATACCTCCATCAGAAAAAGTACTACTTTTATGCAAGGAAAACCTAGTCAGTATCTCAGAAAATGAACGCGCAGTCTTCGTCCATTTTTACCATGCCGTGTGCTGCCATGGGAGTGTCTCTACCGAAATACACCGAAATACATACCACATACGGTATATTTGGGTATGTGTTTGGATGTATTTCGGTATTAAGAGTTAATACCGAAATACACCAAAATACGTTTTTGAAATATATGTACAGTATACTCTTTATACCATATTTTGGTATTGAGACATAATACATACATAGAAATGCGTCTTTCTGTATCTTTTTATATATTTCGGTATGTTTTCAGGGTTATTTCGGTTTGTTTCGGTATTAAAGAGACCGCTGCCATGGCGAAGTCATTATCAGCTGGATGAGGCAAAAGGGTTTGTTTACATATGGCGCCGGACAAAATGCTTCCGCTGGGTTCTTCCCAAGCTCCCAACTCAAGTTCAAGTTTTAGATCGTACTCAACCGTACTCGCGACACACCAAGATTGGACCAAAATTATTTCTTCATACCAACATCATTTTGGTATGAAATACCTCGCGAGTAGCCCCCTTTTCTCTTTTTTTGTCCTCGTAGTGTGTTATTTTGTGAAATAAAGCGACTGCAGTGATCCTGGGTGTCTTGACGCCATTGACGCCGCCATGGAACGTGAGCCTGGCTCGGTGGTGATCCTGGTGGCGATGGTGGTCCATGCGTCACGGCTCACCCACCCCACGTCGACTCAACATATTTACAAATGACCAACATGGACGAGTTTTTGTCCCTGCTTCACGTGCTAGTCTTCACGGATGCCTCAGTACGCATCACTATACCGAGGTTAAATATGGTGGAGAAAATCCCTCTCTTGACCCATCAGTGAGAAAGTCAGCAACATAAGTTCTGACAATAGATGTGGTTAGAAAGACTAAATATGAATCACGATGCCCTTGTCTATGTCATAAAAAAACTGCGATGAACAGTAATAACACCTCTGCCAGACTCGTCAGACAGTTTGTCGAATACGTTGAGACGCGGAGGTCGACATACAAGATCTAGTGACAAGTGTTGTAAACTTAACTCGTCCAGACGAAACTACTAAGCAGAGATAAATCTAAATTACAAATTCAACCAAGCTATTTTAAATTTGAGGTGTGCAATAAACGAGTCCCACAGATTGGCCTTCACACGTTTTGAGTTGAGTGGATACAGTTTGGTAAGAGAGATTGGTCCCAGGAACAGACGTGGCCCAGGCCGCCTGCTGCTACGCGCACGTTCGTGCCCGTGTGGTTACATGCAAAGTTACTTATGGTATGGGACTTTCGTCACATCTAAACGGAAATATACGTTGGGTAATACATCACCTCAGACCTCAGTGCACATTCAACAACATTCATGACTTATTCTTTGTCAATCCATTCCTGTATAAAAGATGTAAGGTAATTCACGATATTTCGATAACGTATAAAAGTTGATCAATTTAAAGTTAAGTGTCACTAGCCGTAGCAATCAATACCTTACATTCATGTATTCAGCTTGTCTACATTTAGTCCAGCATTTATACGTAAAAAGTATTTACGATTTAATTATCTGGTTTTATTTTGGCAAAATATTTTACTGGTAAATGGATTCTATGAATTTTGTCGTTAAATGTTTGAGAATTGTAATCGTAATTTAAAAGCTGTTTAGTTTTCATTTTGATATTCTTCTTTTTGAAGAGCGCCATTTACAATTTTTCATCAAAATTTTGGAGTGTTGCGTCTAATACCCCCCAGTCTCTCTCTCTCTCTCTCTCTCTCTCTCTCTCTCTCTCTCTCTCTCTCTCTCTCTCTCTCTCTCTCTCTCTCTAATTAGATTTTCACCAGTCATTGTTTTATGACACTTATGAATGTTTGTACAGGAATTTAATTTAAGTTTTCCCGATTTCATGTTAAATGAGTTGGATTTATTATATTCACGCCATTTTATCTGGGTACAAATCCTACTGTGGTCAGTAAGCAATCTAGTGTAATATAATATGTGTGTGTGTGTGTGTGTTTTGTGTGTGTGTGTGTGTGTGTGTGTGTGTGTGTGTGTGGGGTGTGTGCGTATGTGTGTGCGTGTGTGTGTGTGTGTGTGTATGTGGGGTGTGTGTGTGAAAAAGTATCAGTCTAATCTAATTAGAGAGAGAGAGAGAGAGAGGAAAAGAGAGAGAGAGAGAGAAAAGAGAGAGAGAGAGAGAGAGGGGGAAGAGAGAGAAGAGAGAGAGAAAGAGAGAGAGACTGGGGGGGGGTAATTAGACGCAACACCCACCCACCTACCCATCCAACAAACCACATCCCCACCCTCCACACACACATACACACACACACACACAGACACACACACAATCAATACTGCCAAAAGTATAGGAAATAACATTTTTCCATCCTTCACCGCCTCCACCACCCCTACCACCACCACCACCATCACCACCACTACCACCACCACCACCATCACCACCACCATCACCACTACCACCACCATCACCACCACCACCACCACCGCCAACCAGCAGCGCCATTATCACCTCCCTGCCTCCGTCCCTCCATCGTAAAGGCAGGCAGGCAACAGTCCAATTCATTACAATAATCAAATAAACGCATCGAGGCTACTAATGTTGGAGAGAAAAGCCCGGCGGATCCCTGCTGACGCCTACACGCGCGCCACGCAGCCCCGCCCCGCCTCTCAACATTGGGGCCGTTGCAGGCCGTTGCAGGCCGGACAGTGCTCGAAAATATTTCAAAGGGAGAAAAGCATACACGTCTGAGGCATTGCAAGTAAGAAGGGCGTCACAGCACAGGAAAGGCAGCGCGCAAAGCACCTACACTCAATGGCCGCACCCAGGCACGCACCAAGAAATATCTGCAGTGAAGGTGAATATTCTTGGAAGCAGAATATACCGTTGAAAAAAAATTAATAGTACCTTAAATTAAATGATTGCGTATCTGTAATTTCCATTCCTGCTTGGCGGCACACGACGAGGCTCGAACCCCGTGAGGCATATTTGAAATGGGGTTCAAGCGTGCATCAGATTTTCATCGACTTTCACGCGAACCAAATTCAATTTTCAACAGACTCCATCCAAAAGCTATTCCTCCTCCTGCTGTGCGGCGCGCGTCCCACGGGATCTCAGCTGCCAGTCACCTGCTCATTAAACACGAGTGAGCACTGACAGTCGAGAGGATGGAGAGCAGTACAGCCTTTTACCTGATTTTATTCCCCTTTCCTGTAAAGAACGCGCGGGATCAAGAAACATCAATAAATAAAGTAGTAATAATCAGATACACTGACCATCTGTGTCAATGTGGTACATGCAAATATTTGAATAAAGAATCAAATGCTGACAATCAAACAAAATTACCATAATGAACTGCAAACTGCAGACTGCAGAACTGCAAACGAAAAAAAAAACCCAATGTGGATGAGAGAATGAGAAAGTTGGAGGAGAATAGGAAGGGGAGCTGGTGAAGGGGAGGGAAAGAAAGCGGAATGCGTGAGGACTGTGAGAAAACTATATAGAGAGCTTGGGAGGTAAAGGCGACAAGGAGGAGAAGCAGTAATACTGAGAGAATAGGCGACAGACGCCTTAAAGTTTATAACGAGCTGGCTAGAATTAGTGGTCTTCTCTATTCTACAGAGCATCACTAACAGTGCGAGGGCAGGACAGAAACAAGGCGCGTCCCCACTCATACTTTTCATGGCTGCTGGCATGGCACATTACTTTGTGCGTTTTTTTTTTTTTTGCAAGTTGTAGAAGCTTTTGACGTGATTCTGGCTGGGATTTGAAGAGCATCAGTGTCAGATGATGGACGGCAGCACTACAGTGTATGAGCCGCTTCTCTATAATTGGCAGCACAAGAACAGGCTGATATGAACCTCGGATTATAAGCAGCAGCATTAGAGAAAATGTGTAGAATGTAAGCCTCAAACTACCGGAAAACGACAGCCAATTATCAGAGACAATGTTAGAAAGACGTATGGTTCTGTGGATCTACAAGGGAGTAGAGAGACAGGATAGAATGAAGGATTGGAATAGCTATACAGAAATATAAGTTTAACGGAATATGCTGAAGGATTAAGTATTAGGAAAAGATCTTGAATACAAAACGTATATCTAAGGCTATGAGAAACACACGTAGGGTACAGGAGGCGGTAGCGGAGCGGTTAGTCTCCAACTGGCGTTCTCGGTGACCCGAGTTTGATCCCCGAAGAAACCCAAAAATTTTCTGCACCGTCAAGTGGCCTAAGAACACCCACATGCCCTGCCTATCAACTCTTCCTTCGACTGCGAGTGCATCTGAGGACACAGGTGGGCGGCATGAACCTGTAATTACAGGCGTCACTATAAAAATCCTGCATGCGCCACCAACGGGCGAGGACCAACCATCAGAACCCTCAAGTGAACCTCCAGAGCCTACCATCCGAGCCCTGGGTCACCACTGCCTACAAGCGCTACAGGCACAGATGTAAAACAAAAAAAAATGTACAAGCTGCACCATAGGTTTTGTTGTTGTTGTTGTGTGTGTGTGTGTGTGTGTGTGTGTGTGTGTGTGTGTGTGTGTGTATGTGTGTGTGTGTGTATGTGTGTGTGTGTGTGTGTGTGTGTGTGTGTATGTGTGTGTGTGTGTGTGTGTGTGTATGTGTGTGTGTGTGTGTGTGTGTGTGTGTGTGGTGTGTGCGTGTGTGTGTATGTGGTGTGGTGTGTGTGTGTATGTGGGGTATGTGAGTGTGTGTATGTGTGTGTATGTGAGTGTGTGTATTTTGTGTGTGTGTGTGTGTGTGGGATGTGAGTGTGTGTATGTGTGTGTGCATGTTAGTGTGTGTATGTGAGTGTATGTAGGTGCGTGGGGCGTGTGTGTGTATGTGTGTGTATGTATGTGTGTGTATGTGTTGTGTATGTGTGTGCATGTGTGTGTGTATGTGTATGTGTGTGTTTAAAGTTAGTGTGTATGTGTGTGTGTGTGTGTGTGTGTGTGTGTGTGTGTTGTGTGTGTATGTGTGTGGGATGTATGTGTGTATGTGTGTGTGTGTGTATGTGTGTGTGTGGGGTGTGTGTGTGTGTGTTTTTGTTGTGTGTGTGTGTGTGTGTGTGTGTGTGGGGTGTGTATGTGGTGTGTTGTGTATGTGTGTGTATGTGAGTGTGTGTATGTGTGTGTGCATGTTAGTGTGTGTATGTGTGTATGTGTGTGTGCGTGTGTGTGTGTGTATGTGTGTGTGCGTGGTTGTGTATATGTGTGTATGTGTGTGTATGTATGTGTGGGTATGTGTATGTGTGTGTATGTGTGTGTATGTGTGTGTGTGTGTGTGTGTGTGTGGGTGTGTGTTGTGTGTGTGTGTGTGTGTGTGTGTGTGTGTATGTGAGTGTGTGTATGTTGTGTGCATGTTAGTGTGTGTATGTGTGTGTACGTGTGTGTGTGCGTGTGGTGTATGTGGTGTGTGTGTGTGTGTGTGTGTGGTGTGTGTGTGGTGTGTGTGTGTGTGTGTGTATGGTGTGGTGTGTGTGTGGGTGAAGAATATGGAAGTTTTTTATGCATAAGGGCCCAGCAGCATTTGATAAAGAGGGGTCTATGCTTCACACACACACACACACACACACACAACACACACACACACACACACACACACACACACACACACACATACACACACACACACATATACACACACTCACTCCGACTCGCCTGGATAAGACCATGGGTGAGTAACACACACACACACACACACACTATGCACATGTACATAATAAGGAAACCACAGAATACACGACAAAAAAAAAGGGTGTTAGTAAATAGTAATAAATATCACCACATCAAAAATTGTTGACACCAGCAAACAACACCATACCAAACTTTTACGGTTGATTCAACATAACAAAAATGACATACCATTTGTATCAAAACTCCACCATTGGCAGTGAAACAAATGATGGAAAAATGTACAAACTGCACTGAATGATCTATTCAATTGTCTTATTTTGTCATTGTCATTATGAATAAAAGTAGTCAACTTTACACTTTACATGTGTTTGCCCTGTAAATATGGCTGTCAGGATAGCAGTGTATTTGATATCTAGCTATATTTGATGATGTATTACCGAAACTGGGGTAATTTTTCACAGTTTAGTGAGCATATGTATAATCACAATTCTTTGTACGTCGTGAGTATATTTTTCTTTTCTTACTCTGAGACAAGAATTCAGCTTTATGGGAAATATTAGGAGTAGATGATATAGCACTCGTGGGAGTAGTGTGCTGATTGATAAAAAAAAAAGACCCCACTGGTGCACAAAATGAGCCGCACGCATTGTTATGTTGTTGTGGAGGCACCAGTGATGGAACACGTATTGTTTAGCTATTACAGGCGCACTGCTTGATGGAGACTCATAAACAACTCATAAATCACCAGCCTTAACAGTTTCATCGTGCAGGAAATTACTGTATGTACCTGCTTGCATGACTCACAAAGTTATCCTGTTTGGAGGGAAATGTGAGTCGTCAGTTGCGCGAAAAATACTCACTATACTTTCATGTTATGCAAGAATTGTCAGGTTTAAAATGATCTGACACACTGGGCCCATATTCCTCCGTTGCCGCACACTTCTCTAATAGCCAATCTCCTATCAGCTTTCAGTTTCCAAATACATTTTCAAGTATCTCACTATTTATACTCTTTAAAAAGTCGACCTGAGTGTTCGCCGCGTGGGCCCCGGCCACTCAAAAAAGGGACAATACCAATCAAACACTTACGCAGAACTCCTTGCATCTATTCCACTGTCTGTTTTCATCCTGTATGTTTCCATAACAGTTTTGCCTCGCATGATTAGCTTTTACTGCACACACTTTACCCCGCTTGATCACTCATTTAAAGCATGATCTGGGTGTTGTACTTCTCTGTTTGAAATGAGCCAACATATACCACTATGGGGAGAGGAGATTTCATGCGTGTTATAACATGTCAAATCATCCTCAGGCAGTGTAATAATAGAACACAAGCTGAAACCTGGACAGTACCAACCTGTTTGATGCTTTTAAAAAACTAGTTACACATCGTCTCTGCTTCACTCAAATCATTATTGATATGAGAAAGGACGAGGAGAGTCTTACTACTTCAAGAGGCGTGAGTTCCGTACACTTGGCTCTGCACACACCCGTCATGACATATCAACCCCTTGTGAGCGTCGAAGCCAGGAAACCCAATCTTAAATTCTTATCTGAAGTCTTACAAATTTACAGAGTTTTGAGGCGGAAAAGCTGCAAAGTCAAGTACAAACCAACGGCATCTATAAAAAAGGATAGAACATTTATTAGTTAATGGTTAGAGTGGAATAAATCCACAGAATAAATTGGCCATTTACTAACCTAATCATATTTAACAGCCTAAGTCAGCATTGCAATTTCCTATCATTTGATTAGCAATAATTATGGTTTGCCATTCGTTATAGTATCTGGTCTCTCTCTCTCTCTCTCTCTCTCTCTCTCTCTCTCTCTCTCTCTCTCTCTCTCTCTCTCTCTCTCTCTCTCTCTCTCTCTCTCTCTCTCTCTCTCTCTCTCTCTCTCTCTCTCTCTCTCTCTCTCTCTCTCTCTCTCTCTCTCTCTGTCCATCTATTTGTCTGTCTGCCTGTTCTCGTGACTGCGTCCTCAAGCTAAGTCGGATAATTCTTTAATGGAGTTTTTGCTCGTGTCTTTCACATTATATTCGGTTATTATTTCATCCTCTACCTTTTCTACTGTGGAGGATGTGTGTGTGTGTGTGTGTGTGTGTGTGTGTGTGTGTGTGTTGTGTGTTGTGTGCGTGGGGTGTGTGTGTGTGTGTGTGTGTGTGTGTGTGTGTGTGTGTGTGTGTGTGTTGTGTGCGTGTGTGTGTGTGTGTGTGTGTGTGTGTGTGTGTGTGTGTGTGTGTGTTGTGTGCGTGTGTGCGTGTGTGTGTGTGTGTGTGTGTGTGTGTGTGTGTTGTGTGCGTGTGTGTGTGTGTGTGTGTGTGTGTGTGTGTGTGTGGTTTTGTGTGTGTGTTGTGTGCGTGTGTGCGTGCGTGTGTGTGTGTGTGTGTGTGTGTGTGTGTGTGTGTGTGTGTGTGTGTGTGTGTATTCATCTAGTTGTATTCATCTAGTTGTATTTTACAGGACCTGAGCAACGCTCGTATGGCCCCGTTTCCATATCAAATTTTTTTTTTATCATTCATCCTTAGTGCTTAGTGTTGGCCGAGGCCACCATCCCGGGAGGCGGGTCACAAGCCCCTGTCTAACACCCGGTACCCATTCACTGCTGGGTAGACAGGGTCTCGGGTTTTAAGAAGACACTTGACGACGTCTGTCTTCGCACAAACCCGGGGATCGAGCCGGGGGCTTATCGGTTGTGAAACCGAGTGTGCAACCGCTACATACGGAGTGTGTGTGTGTGTGAGAGAGAGGGGAGAGAGAGAGAGAGAGAGAGAGAGAGAGAGGAGGGGAGAGAGAGAGAGAGAGAGAGAGAGAGAGAGAGAGAGAGAGAGATATACTTGATAGTTTATTTGGCTTGGTGTAATACAATAGTGTTCATATAATCAATCATACAGTCATATAAGCCACGGTCCATTAAGCCAAAGCTCTTTTATGGACCTCATGCTATGATCATTTCGTTATCTCTCGTGGAGTAGAGTAGAATATTGATATACATTGACATACTTAATAATTTTAAGTAAGAGAAGTGATGATAACAATACTCGTAATAATAATAATAACTAGGTGGGGGGGGGCACTCAGTAGAGCGCATACCTCCGCCCGAATATAAAAAAGTAAAAAAAAAAAAAAAAGTTAAATATATATATATATATATATTTTATACAGGTTATAAGACACTTATATGCACTCAGTATGAGCGCATACGTCTGCCCGAATTGTCCATCAATTGGTTACCATGGCAACAGTTGTCAATAGATTTCATCCAAAATTTAATCAGTTCCTCCTTATACCAAATAGACTTGGTATACCGAGTTTGGTTCAAATTTATTCGTAACTTTTCATGAAATCCTGTACACTAACAAACAGACAGACAGACAGACAGACAGACAGACAGACAGACAGACAGACAGACAGACAGACATACAAACAATCAATCATTGGGGGCATACGCCGGGGGGCGCGTCGCCTCGCCCACCCTACGACGCCACTCCCGAGGGTCACCACGCGCGAGTTCCCATGCAGGCTCCTTTCCCATACCAAGCAGCTCTCGACAAGAAACATCAACTTGCCCCAGCACGAGCCTTGTGGGCGCCCCCTTGGCCTCCTCCACGCCGGATTGTCTCTTACAGATACAACCCGATGGGAAGGATCGGTTTCAGGGTAGCGTGCCACATGCCCATATAGCTGAAGTTGGCGCTGACGGACTATGCAGGTAATAGGCCTCGATTCAGTCTCACGGTGCACAATCGCTGATTTGACACGTAATCATCCCAGCGATACCCCATGATTCTGCGAAGACACTTATTACCAAAGGCATTGATTCGTCTCTTCAAGTCACTATTAGTGTCCATGTCTCACAACCATAGAGTAAGACAGGGATCACAAGCGATTTGAAGATCCGGATCTTTGTCCTCCTGCACAGGTACCGACAACGCCAAATACTCCCGCTGAGCGAGTCCATATCACCGTGGGCTATGCCAATCCGCCGTAAAACTTCTTGACGTGACCCGCCGTCATTATGGACTGCGCTACCAAAGTATATAAAACTTTCCAAGATCTCAATGTCCTCGCCACACGCATGAACTGCTATGTACTGCTTCATCTAGTAAGTCTCCAAACACCTGGACCTTGGTCTTGAGCCAGGAGACCTCAAGTCCCAAAGGCTTTGCCTCCTCGTGCAGCGCCTCGAGAGCCATCACCAGGACCTCCAGCGACTCAGCAAAGATTACTGCATCATCGGCAAAAACAAGATCAGTGATCTTGGTATTGCCAACGGATGCTCCACAATCACTTTGATCTACAACCTTGTCCAATACCCAGTCCATACAAGCGTTGAAAAGTGATGGGGCAAGGACGCACCCTTGCCTCACTCCTGTATTCACAGGTCACAGGAAAGAAGCCGGATACACCTGCCCCACACTTCACAGCACTCTCAGTCCCAGAATACAGACCAGTTATCAAACCAATAGTCCTTGCAGGAATCCCTCGAAGTCGCAGAAGATCCCAGAGTGACTCACGATGCACTGAGTCAAACGCCTTCTTGAGATCAACATAGGCTGCAAGCATCCCCTGTCGAAACTCACGTCGGCGTTCCACCAGGACACGACAGGACAGACAGACAGATCGGGGTGAAAACATAACCCCTCCAACTTCGTTGGCGGAGGTAATAATAATAATATAAATAAAAATAAACGCTAATAATGGTAATAGTGAAGAAAAAAAATATATATATAGTAAAAATAATAATAATAATCAATAATAATAACTGATAAATAGTGATAATAATCAAAATAAATATAATAGCAATAATGGTAAAAAAAAAAGACAATAATGATAATAATGATGATAATAATAATAGTGATAAAAATGATATCGATAATAACAATGATGCGAGAAAAAAAAATATATCTATAATAATAATAATGATATATAATAAGTCATAATAGTGACAATAATATCAATACTGAATATCAAAGTAAAATTAATTTTATAATAATTAATATAATAAAGATAATTGAATAATGATAGCAAATTGAAGTAATTTCTTGATGGTTACAATAACAAGAAAAAAAACGTAATATATATGATGGTTAAAAATAAAAAAATAAAAAAATAAAAAATATATATTTACTAGAAATCTACTCATACGCATATAAATATACACACACACATATACATATGCATACACATACAGATATACTTATACATATATACACATACACATATATACACACATACACACATGTACACTTGCATACACATACACACATACATACACATACATATTACTCACATACCTACCCACATCAATACGCAACCCACACACACTGAAGTACACAAAAGTACATTCATTAAATATTTCCGTTTGAGTTTTATTTCTTGAATATTTCTGTCTTCACCTTGTATCTAAATGAGTTAAGTGACACGGAATTCTTGACATCCTCCTGCAGTTGGTTCCATACCTTTGCTCCCCGAAAAGTGACACTTTGTTGTGCTTGTGATGTCCTACAAAGTGGGAGTCTTAGGTTATTATTTCGTCGGGTGTCAATATTGTGAGACAGGTATCTGAAGCCACTGTCAACTGGGTGAATATACAAAGCTTTGTACATAAACAAACAGGTTTGAAGGTGTATGATTTCATGAAATTTATATAATATATTTTCAACAAAGAGGGGATTGGTGTGGTCATATTTACCTCCGCCAACGAAGTTGGAGGGGTTATGTTTTCACCCCGATCTGTCTGTCTGTCTGTGTCTGTCTTTTTTGTTAGTGTACAGGATTTCTCGAAAAGTTACCAATAGATTTGGACCAAATTCGGTATACCAAGTCTATTTGGTATAAGGAAGAAGTGATTTAATTTTGGATGAAATCTATTGACAACTGTTGCCATGGCAACCAATTGATGAAATATTCGGCCGGAGGTATGCGCTCATACTGAGTGCATATATATACGTATATTTGATGAAATATTCGGGCGGAGGTATGCGCTCTACTGAGTGCCCCCCCCCCCCCCCCCCAATAGTTTTGTTTGTGATACATGATGCGGATTAACTTTTTCTGTGCAATGAATATGCTATCTAAGTAAGTTTTGTGTGCTCCACCCATACTGCTGAACAATATAACATATATGAACTAGGGGGGGGGGGGGGGGGGGGGGGGGGGGGCACTCAGTAGAGCGCATACCTCCGCCCGAATTATTCATCAATTGGTTTGCCATGGCAAACAGTTGCCGTGTGATTCGATTTAACAAAAAATAAGTCAAATAAAAAAAATAAAAAAGGTTAAAAAACTAATAATAAATAAAATAAATAAATAAAATATATATTATTATAGATATATATATATATATAATATATATATATATCATATATATATATATATATATATATATATATATATATATATATATATACACTACGTATATGCATCGTATGAGGATCATACGTCTGCCCGAATGTCCATCAATTGGTTACCATGGCAACAGTTGTCAATAGATTTCATCCAAAATTAAAATAAGTTCTTCCTTATACCAAATAGACTTGGTATACCGAGTTTGCGTCCAAACTATTCCTAACTTTTCGGAAATCCTCTTGTACAATAACAAACAGCAGACAGACAGACAGACAGATCGGTGTTGAAAACATGAACCCCTCAACTTCGTTGGCGGAGGTAAAAAACAAATGAGAGGATATTTGTCTAAACAGTTGGAATTTAAGAACGTCTCACACCCCTATATAATATGCAACATATTTATAAATTGTATTTACATCATCTAAATGAGAGTGCCATTAATTTACTGTCTATTGTTATCCTAAAAAACTTTATTTCCTTAAATTGATTTATCTCACGGCATCAATTATCATTTCAATATCAGGGGTGTTGTACTCATTAGTTGAGGTTGATATCATGCAGTGTGTTTTAGAGATATTTAGTGTAAGTTTTGTTGCTCTTACCAGTTGATATATAGCCCCTCAGTTCTGTATTCAGAGTATCTCTTAAGTTCTAAAAATCTGGGCCCTGTAGGAAGAAGGTACTGTCGTCAGCAGAAAGTATAAAATTAACGTCTATATACTCACGTGTTATATATTTATATATATCAAAAAAATATTGGCCCTAAAATGGAGCCCTGAGGTTACACGCAGCTAATGGAATCTCTGTGTGGAGACTTTAAGTTTCATATGCTACGTGTTGTTTTCTCTGACCTAAGTAACTCTGAACCATCTGAATGCGGGCCCACGGAATCCCATAAACAATTAATTTCTGTAGTAAAATATTATGAGGGATGGTATCTCAAAGGCCTTTACTCAGATTACAGGAAAACAGTCAACTGGGTTCATTTTATTATCTAAGGCAGAGTAAAATACTTTGACTAGGTGGTGTAGTGCCAATTCTGTGTGAGGCTTTGGGGCGAAATAGAGGAGTATTGGGTATGTAACACTATTTGCCGTCGGAAAGCCAAGGTTCCGTTACAGGATACGGACGCGAGGATCACAAGAGTCTGCGGTCTTGATCAGCGGCTATGTAGCGTGACTGCGTGCGATTCTGGAGAGTGCTGCGGGTTAGAGGTCGTCAAGAGGCTACTAAACGTTGTCACTGTTCTGCGTGAACAAAGTGGAACAAATTGAAGCCAGATGGTCTATCTCTCTCTCTCTCTCCTCTCTCTCTCTCTATCTCATCTCTCTCTCTTCTTCTCTCTCTCTCTCTCTCTCTCTTCTCTCTCTCTCTCTCTCTCTCTCTCTCGTATCCAGATCCGTACGTATCTGTAACGAGACCTTGGCTTCGATGGCAAATAGTGTACATACCCTACTACTTTTCTTATTTATGCATCGCTGACTCATTGATGTATGGATTTCTGTATGATATTTCGCTTATATCTTTTACATTATGTGTTCCTGGATGGAAAAAAGTAAAAGGATCAAGAGAAATAAAAGAGAAAAGGGGAGAC
>JACEEZ010025663.1:0-7500 GCA_016584305.1 Chionoecetes opilio | reverse complement strand
AGAGGAGGAGAGGAAGAGAGAGAGAGAGAGAGAAAGAGAGGAGAAAAGAGGAGAAGAGGGAGAGAGAGAGAGGACGAAGAGAGAGAGGAGAGAGAGAGAAAAGAGGGGAGAGAAAAAAAAAAAAAGAAGAGAATTTAATGTATAAAAAAAAATCTATATTTTGGCACGAACAAATGTTATTCAAGGGGCAGATTATCTTAAAAAACTTTTTGGCCAAATTCCCACAGCGTGATAAAAACCCCCCTACACAAAGATTCAGTGCAATGTTTAGATTTATGAAAAGAAGGGTAGGGGGCAGTAAGAGATAAAATCATCGATGGAGAAGACTGGAGAGCGGGGAATAAAGTTAAAGAAGGGAATTTGATGAGATCAACAGTTTTCTGCCCCACCTGTTACATAGCTGCACGAATAGACCCCCGGGACGTGCGAGGCCGTTTTTCCGTATGGGGATGAACGGGAAAACCGTTTGTTCAGTCACCCTCTGGCCCTATCAACGGGAAATCGGGACGCTTTTTTTCATCTTTTCCCGCCCCTTTTTTTTCCGTCTCAGATAGCGTAGTAATACTTTTGAAAAAGGGGGTTTTGCTACTTTTGTGCAGAAGCCCCCCGTGTTTTGACAGAAAACCTTAACCTACAAGATGAATTTCAAATAAGATTTACTTAGTTAAGGGCATTATTCCTTTAATTATTTTTTTTTAACTCATTTTTTTGCATTCACTGCTCAAAGTCCCCCAAATAATTATGATCTTTCCCTTACAAAAAACATGTTCCCAAGTGCATATTCCACCTGTCACGGCCCCAGTATATCAAACGAGCTTTTAAAAAAAAAGGAAGTAAAATGGGCCGTGGACCTAAACGTGGTTTTCCTGTTACTTAACACTCCCTGCATTCCCTTTCATCCCCACCCTTTAATTATGCGCCTCCTTTAAACTCCCTTTTGACTCGATGACACCGACGACTGAGTTCATTCCAAATCTTTTCCCACCTTTTTGTAAACCCAGTTTTCCCCCATTTCCTTTTTAAATTACGTTTTTCCAGTTTGAATCTTTATTCTTATTCTATCCTGATTATAGCCGAAAAAAATTTTTACTCTCCTTTATTGTATCCCTTTTCCCATTAAAATTATATCAGATCGCCTCTTCTCCACACCCCTCGAGGGGAGTAAATTTAATAGTTCAATCTCTTTCATAACAAAGTTTCGCATCCCCTGTATAATTTGATCCTCCTCCTTGCCCGATTTAACAATGCTAACAATTGATAACATCCATCATGTAAAGGAGACCAAAACGTACCACATAGTTAGGTGGGTCTACTGAGGGAAATAAAGTTTTTTAAAATCCAGACTTCCCCTTTTAACACTCCTGGTAATGAGTCCCCAACACCCAAATTTGTCGATTTCTAGCCCAATACAATGATTCCTAAAAGGGGGTCCCCTTTCTCCCAACCCCCCTGATCTTTTTAGTGATACATTACGTATAGTGTTATACCAGGATTTTTTTTTACCAACATTTTTTATACACTTATCAATATTTTAAAATTTATCTGCCACCGACATCGACTACTGATACTCATTTAATTTATCTAAGTCTCCTTGCAATATGCTTTCTCGACGTGATCTAATAATTTTACTACCTTAGATTTTTTTTTTTTTTTTTTTTAGGTTGAGCCTATAGCGCCCGTAGGCATATGGGGAGTTTGATTTTTTGGGCGAACTTGCCCTGGTGGCGCAGGTGGATTTTATAGTGGGAAACCCGTGGTTCAGGTGAAAATCTCATTTTCTATGATGGTCTTGATTCCCAAATTAGGGCCCGCAGCCCCTAGGTCTACCTCACCACGCAATCGGGAGAAGGTATACGTGCTGTGGGTTGTTTGGTCACTGCGAGGCTTTGACAGTTGTTTTTTTGGGAGACTTGAATCGGGACCTTTTGCTCCCCTACCAGGCTCTTGAAAAACTAAGTATGATCAGAAAAAGTGCTGATATCACTGCTAATTCTACATCTAAATAAAAGAAAAATAGTAATGGACCCAAAAAAGACCTGTGGCACCCTAAGTTACCTGCCCCCAAATTTAGATTTTTAAACCCCTTTTTAACCCCTTTTTTGCCTAACTTAGCAAGATAATCCAACGAAGAAAAAAACCCTTTTCCATCTATTCCATATCAAGTGAAACCCCTGTCCATCCGTACCCCCGATGTCTGTGGTGTGGTAAGCAGTGTCATCTACCCTTAAGTCCCCCAAGAAGAAAAAATTAGTACCAGGGTTTCTTTACGTTTTTTTTTCTTCCAACAAATCGATATTTTACTGGTGAAGTAACGAGTCGCCTGGGTTTTTAAAAAACTCCATCAATTTTTGATCGCAAACTTTTATTACTGGAATATAAGAGTTAATCGTTTTAAACTTAAAATATAATAAAATAATAAATTTGAGCGGGTACTACATACTTTTTAAACAAATTTGTTTACAGCCATGAATGGAAATAAAAATAAAGATTGTTTTATGGCAGAATGATACAGACATGAAAAGCATGGTAAAAAATTGAAGTTTATTTACATGATGAAACAAATAAAAAGCAAAACTATATAAAAAGCGCCACGTTTTTTTTAAACTATTAAAAATTTTTTTTTTTTTTTTTCGGTTGGAGGGGGTTTAAACCCCCCAAAAAACCCCATAGTTAATTTTTTTTGGGGACCCCCAAAGGGGCCCCCCAAGGAAAAACCTGATGGGGGGCCCACCCAATTTTTTGGGGTTTTAAACCCTGCCCCCCCCCAAAAAAAAAAAAAAAAAAAAAAAAAAAAAAAAAAAAAAAAAAAAAAAAAAAAAAAAAAAAAAAAAAAAAAAAAAAAAAAAAAAAAAAAAAAAAAAAAAAAAAAAAAAAAAAAAAAAAAAAAAAAAAAAAAAAAAAAAAAAAAAAAAGATTAAAAAAAATTAATTTTTTAACTGTTGAAAAAAATAAAAGCAAAACTAATAAAAAAGGATTTTTTCCCTTTTTAAAAATAAAAAAACAAAAAAAAATGCCTAGAAAATTTGGGGAGAAAAAACGCCAATTTACCAAGTTAAGGGGGAAAATTGGGCCAAAAGTTGGGTTGCGGGGGGTCTTAAATACGCAGGTGAATTACCCCCTGATAAACCCCCTTAGGGGCAGTGGAGGAAAAAAAGGGAGAAAGGGGGGAAAAAAAAATAAAAATAAAAGGAGGGAAATACTAAACTTTGTAAAAAGAACAAAAGCGCAGAGCAAAAAATAAGGGGAGAAAAAATGGTTTTTTAAAAGTAAAAAAAATTAGATTATATAAGGGGAATTGTTATATATATAAGAAGTAGTGGAGAGAAAGAGAGATGAGGGAGATAGAGAGAAGTAGGGTAAAGTTGAGTTAGGGGAGGGTTATGTAAGATAGGGAGATATTGATATTTAGTGAGAGTAAGGGGGAAAGGGGAGAGAGGAGAAAGTAGAAGTAATGGTAGATAGGGGAGAGTAGAGAGTAGTAGGAGAGAGAGTAGAGAGAGTAGTAGTAGTATAGTAGTAGTAGTAGTGATATATAGTAGTGGTAGTGGTAGTGGTAGTGGTAGTAGTAGTAGAGTAGTAGAGTAGTAGTAGTAGTAGCAACATAATAAAAGTTAATATAATAATAGAATAGTTTTTATAAGCTATAACGTAGCAGAAGACGAAGCCTAGGTAAAGATGAAAAAAGAGAATGAAGGGACAACAAAGATAATACGTACGTATGCAAAAAAAGGATAATAAAAATAATACATAAAAGTCTGAAGACAGAAGAAGGGGAAGAGGTATCGGTGAAGAGGGGAGACAGGTGTGCAATTCGTCACGACATTTTTTTGGTAGGAGGCCATTCGGGGATTTTTTTAGGGGCCTACGGGGGGGTATACGCCCCCAGAGACAAAGGGGATGCCCCTAGGGGGGACAAGGGAGGAATAAAACCCAAACGACCACAAAAACCGAAGGGGGGAAGGGGGGGTGAGGGGGGAGGGGGGGAAAGGGCAAAAGTGGCTCTCCAGATATTTCGCCCCCCTGCAGCATGTTTATATTATATATATTATTTATTAATATATATATATATATAATATTATATATATATATATATTATAATACAAATTTTACATATGAAATATTATAAAAACCATTCTAAGTCAATTGTAGAATAAAGGACATCAATCCCCCTCCTCTATAGCGCCCCGTGGTGTAGTGGCTAGCGCCCAAAACTCAAATCTGGGGTCCGGTTTCGAATCCGGGGGGAATCCGAGCCAGGACAGTCGGCGGCAGCCCAAACAGTGTTACCCTTCCTTCGAGGTTGGTTGTAAATGGGAAATAGGGAAGGAAACTGTGGTAACCCGGAGTACACTAGCCCAGTGCCCCGGGGTAGAGTTGTCACCCCACAGGTTTAAGGGAAAGCGACGGAGATGAGAAACGAGGCCAGCGAGATGGGTTTATGCCCCCATTTTTCCCTTTATCTATCCCCTCCCCGGACACGACCCCTGCACACTCCAGCCAGTTCAGCCCGCAGCCCCCGCATCATTCGCCACATCCTGCCCGCCCCCTAGGTCAAGCGTTAAGTTCACCAGAAGCTTTTTATACATCTTTTCCTACTCCTCGTGCATTTTCTTCATCCCCATTTATCTTATTTATCCACATGATACCGCGTTTTCTCCTTGCCTTTACTCTATATCAGTTAAATAATATTTTTTTACACATATTAATGCACTGTGATTCAAGTTGTGAGCATTATATAATTTTTTTAACATAACGACGGCAAACGATTAAAGGCTTGGTGGTACATTTCCCTGAAAACTAGGTTAGTTTTGATTTTTTTAAACGGAGTTTTATTGATTCTTGATTGAACATCTTTATAACTACAAAATTTTGATTAATTTAAAATAAAAACTCGCGCTCTATTTCTTTTCTTTTTCTTTTTACATGACGTAAAACCAAAAAGGGTGGAAAAAAAAAGCATTGGTGTTGGACCCCAAACCTTTTTTTAACTCTTAAAGTATAGTAATTTTTTAGTAGCGGAATAAAGTTTTATTTATTATACTGTAGCTCTTCACCGTCTTCTGTTCGTAAAAAAAAAAATCAATAATAAAAAAAAAGTATGTGAAAGACATAAACAAGGTATATGGGTTTCATTATACTCTCTCCTCTCTCTGCACACACACACACCACAACCCCACCACACACACACACCACAACAACACACACAACCACACACACCACACACCACACACAAAACACAACCACACCCCCCACAACAACACACACCAAACCCCCCAAAACACTTTCATACTGAAATCCCGGATAAAAGACAAACCCACAAGGGAAAGAGGCAAAAGGGGGAGAGGGGAAAAGAAAAAACAGAGAAACAGATGGGGAGGGAAAAAGTTAAAAAACTAAATTGAACTCTAAAACAGGGATTGATCGAAAAATTTTATGCTGAGAGCTTGTGAAGGGGGAGAAGGGATGGAAAGGAAGGTGGGGATGGGAAAAAAGGGGGTTGATAGATAGATGGAAAAAAGAAAAGGGTAGACAGGTGCCGGAGGTAGGCTGCAAAAAAGAGGGAGAAAGAAGGGGAGAAAAAAACCTTAAAAAAAAGAAGACCGAATAAGGAATAAAAATTGAAAAAAAAAAAAAAGGGGGAAAAAAAAAAAAAAGGGGAGGGGGGGAAAGGGGGGAGAGAGAGAGAGAGGGGAGAGGGGGAGAGAGAGAGAGAGAGAGAAGGGAGAGAGAGAGAGAGAGGAGAGAGGGAGAGGAGGGGGTTTTGCAATATCCCTGACCCGACACTAAAGATGAATATTGCTCCCTGTGGGCTTCTCCCCTCTCCTCCTCTTTTTCTCTCTCTCTCCTCTCCCCCTCTCTCCTCTCTCTCTTCTTCCCCTCTCCTCTCCTCCTCTCTTCTTGCATGAGTTTCTTTAATACTTTAATTCCCCTTTTTCAGGTCTCTTTTTTATAGGTTCATTTCTCCCCCTTTTTCTCCCTATTTTTCCCGCCCCACCGCCGGCCACCTGTCTACCCTTTTTTTTTTTTCCACTTCTCTACAACCTCCTTTTTTCCCATCCACCTACCTGTCCCCCCATCCCTTCTACCTTCACAAACTTCTGCATTAAAAAATTTTTGATCAATCCCGTTTTAGAGTACAATTTAGTTTCATTTAATCTTTTTATCCTCTGACGTTTCTCTTGTATTGTCTTTCTCTTTCCTCACCCCATTGCTCATTCTCTTTTTTCCAATGGTAAACTATCCCCAATCTAAATTTCCCCCTTTTTTCTGCTTTTTCCTTCATTTTCCCCGAATCCTTGCCTTTAGTCTTTCTTTCATCCCTTCATTTGTGTGTCGGTCTCTTTTTTTTCCTAATATCCACAAAAAAAACCAGAACCTTCAAACCTTCACATCCAACAACATCCTCATACAAACCTTCTCTATTATCTTCCATCCACTTTAAATTTCTTTTCGTTTGCTCACCTAAACCTCCTATCTAGCCAACAATCTTTTTTTTTCTCTCTCCTCCTTCCCTCCCCCATTTCCCTCGACGGACCCTGGCAGTGGGGGGCATTTTTGCCGGAGACAAATTCCCCCCCCACCCGAACTTTTTACTCCTTGGAGTTCCTCTGTCCCTAATCGACATTTTCCGCCGATTAACTAGTATCTTTTCAAACTTTCTCCTTTCCCCTCCCGCTCCTCCCTCCCCGGCCAGCCCTTTCCACGAACTGCGAGGTAAAAGAGGACGAGGGGGGGAGGATTAATAGGGTTACATAGCATAACAGACACCCGGAGACCCATGGCCATGACGGGGTATTTTGGAACTACATACTACTAACATCAACATTTTAAGAAAACAGTTGGAAAATGATACCATGTCCCTAAAGAAGATAGGAACATGGAAGTTTTTAGTGCAGGGAAAGATTTTGGGTATGAAATTTTTCAAAAAAAAAACTACCACTACCCCCTACAACTAATCGATCCGGGGGGGCTAAAATATGAATTAGAGGGGGAGGAGGGAGGAGGGAGGAGGAGGAGAGGAGGAGAAAAAGGGGGAGGACAGGAGGAGGAGAGGGGAGGAGAGGAAGGAGGGGAAGGAGGGGAAGGGAAGGAGGAGGCGGGGGGAGGAGGAAGGAGGGGAAGAGAAGGGAAAGGGAAGGGGGAGGAGGGACAGGAGGGGGAAAAAGAAAGAAAAGGGAAAAAGGGGGAAAGGAAAAAAAGGAAAAAGGGGGGGGGAAAAAGGGGAAAAAAGGAAAAAAAGGGGAGAGGGGAAGGAGGAAGGGAAGGAAAAAAAAGGAAAAGGGGGAAAAGAGGGGGGAATTTTTTCCTTTTTTTTTTTTTTTTTTTTTGGGGAAAAAAAAAATTTAAAAATTTTTTTTTTTTTTTTTTTTTTTTTTTTTTGGGGGGTTTTTTTTTTTTTGGTTTTGGGGTTTTTGGGGTTTTTTTGGGTTTTTTTTTTTGTGGTTTTGGGGGTTGGGGTTGGGTTTTTTTTTTTGGGGGGAGGAACCCGGAAAAGCCCCA